>JABYQE010000032.1:0-227480 GCA_022376435.1 Amylocystis lapponica
TGCCCGTCCCCAAATTGAGGGACTCGGACGCATCGCACACGTGATGATCATGGTCAAATTGGTTCGGCTAGCAGCTACAGCGTTCACTGAGGCTTCACTCTCAGTTGCAATGGCGTCGACTCTCCGGCTGCGTGCATGCAACTTGGCACGCACAACACCAGCCTCTTCCTCCGTCTCCAGATTCACACCTCGGCTACGTCTCGTTCGATGCGGAGGACCCAGGCCTTTGTGCATGCGCAGCGCCAGCAGCTGTGTGTCCGATCGCTCTCTACAATATCATCCTTCTCCGACTGCTTTCCTCAACTCCCGGCTCCGGAGAGGTTACAGCACAGCTCAATCCGCTCCGTCATCTACCTCGTTCCCTGACCCAGACCGGCCTGACCTCTTCTACCATCTCTTTGAGCCCCCAACGCCGCTCTCGTCCTCCGTCCCTGTCTTCGCGCTCTCGTTCATAGCGCAGCGTCCTTCATCGGCGAACTCCAGTGCCGTCATTGGCTGGCTGCCCGCGAGCGCCCCTGGCGACGCGGACGACGCAGGGCTCAACGACTTCGTCGAGAATGGTGCGTGCGGTCCGTACGTGCGTCCGGCACCGCTCACGCTCGCGCCCAGAAACGTTCCGCCACGTCCTCCACGAGGCCATCCGGAGCGCCCTGCGCGACAACGCGGACGACATCCAGATGAACGCCGCACTGCAGACGCAGCAGGGCTGGATGCACATACACGGTATGATTGCGATGCCGTGTCCTCGTCCCTGCAGTTGTAGGCTCATGGGGGTGCGACAGACGGCCGCAATGTCCCTGCGCTCGGGCGGATTGGCGACCCGGACGACATCATTGCCTCCGTGCGCGTCGAGGAGGGCAAGGTGGGCGTGCCGTGCGCGAGGTCGTAGCGTTTTGCTAACATCGTTGCTCGCGCAGATACTCTCGGATACGTATCAGCCGATGCCGTCATACCGCCTCTGCACGGCTGACGGGGTCCTTCAGCTCACAGATGGCCTCGCGCAAAGGCTACGTGAGATCCTTGCCGCTCGAGGGGCAGAGGCGCGGTGATGCTACGCAACTCTGCATCCTTGCAAGTACTGCTTAAGTGTAGGTAGGGTAATGCGTTGCAGCCTTCAAGAATTAATGCCCGTCACTGGCGGCATATTCCGAGCGACGGTATGACCGTGCAAATATGGCTACAGTAATACGATGCGTCCTATGTTGGTGCAGTCCGCGCGAGATCCATGAACGGTGCTCGCGCTTTCGCGCCCTCCTCATCTGTCTCGTCCTCCTTGGGAAGCTCCATGACCGTGTCGACCCAGGCAAGTGCCCATGCGCCGCCCCCGACCTTCGTACCCCCAAGCACGCGTCGCTTTTCTGCGTCGTCGGACATGGCCTCCCAGCGACTCCGTGTAGGTTGCGTGTCCCCGCGATCTGTGGAAAGTTCAGCTCGGCTATCAACACGCAATACTATGCAGCACTCACACAGGACTATCCCCGTCTGCGGCTCATACACGCCAAGCGGTAGCTCGTCCTCGGGCATGAGTCTGCGTCGCTTGCCCTTGTCCCTCGCGCCGTCCTCCTGCTCCCCCGCTCCCTTGGACCCGACGCGCACCTGCGTGCCCGTGCCGGCACCCAGGATTCCACCGCACACCTTGAGCGCGTCTTTCCGGAGGCGCGCATGCTCCGCACTGGCGTCCGCCGTGCGCTGTGCTGCGACGAACATCCAGTTCTCCTCGTTCACGCCGTCGCGCGTCAGCATCGACTTGCGCACCGCGTTCAGCGGCCCGTCGCTGTACGGCCCCACCCCGGCGCCGCCGAAGATCGTCGTGGGCCCGCCCGCCCGGTACAGCCCCGCCCCGCCCCCGCTCCGCTCGGACTTGCTCGTGCCGGCACCTGCGCCGAGTGCGGCCGCCTCGACGCCGAGCGCGGTCGTCTCCTGCAGGTCGCCGACGGGGTCGCCCGGCTTGAGTCCCTTCGGGGCGATCTCTGCGAGCACCTTTTCCTCGAAGTAGTCGTCGACGATCCATCTGCCATCTGTGTCGGCGGTGTCGGCGGCGCGCCGCTGAGGCAGAAGGAGGGAACGCACCTTGGACCATCTTGGAGCCATGGAGCTTGTACGCGCTGCGTGCAGTGATGAGGGTGACGCTGCGGGTGCGGAGGTGGGAGCCGAGCTTTCCGGCCTCGATGAGGTGTTCTTTCTCCCACTGGGTAGCGTTGAGCTTCATCGCGAGCAGGTTGCGGCGGAAATAGTAGAGGGAGTCGCGGAAGCCGGACGTGCGTGCGGCGTCGATTGCGAGCATGTATTTGCGCTCGGGGTGGCGGTTGGGCAGTGTGAAGGTCTGTGCTTTGAATCGTCGGCCTGGTCATAGAGTTGGCAGCGTGAGAGTTAGTAAAGCAGAAAGCTGTGAAAGCACGACGCGGAACGCACCGCCGAGCAAGTTTCCGTTGATATCAATCTTCGCGTCCCCCTTGGGGTCGTCGTCCGTCACATACTCGTCGTTGTCGATGATGTACACCTTGCCCTGTATTCGGCGGAACGGCTTTCCGCCGCCTGTAGGCCCCTCCTCGCCTTCCTGTGCCTGAGGCTGGGACTGGGGCGGGGGCGGGGGCTCGTCCCCGGCGGCCTCCCCCTCCTCCTGTCCGTCTTCTCCCGTCCTGCGAGGCAGCTTGATGGTGATCCCGCGCCCGCGCCCCCTCGCACGCCCTCTGCCCCGCGCCCTCGCCCTCGGCGTCGACGGCCCGCCCATCAGCCCGCGCCCTCTCCCGCGTGGCCTCCCCCTCCCCCTCTTCGCCGACATATGCTCGTCACCCGTGTCCTCGTCGTGCTCGCCTGCGACGCTGCCGTCCGCGCCGCCCGTGTCGTCGTCGTCGTCGTCGTCGTCGGGCAGTGTCTCGCCGCCGCCGCCTTCCGCCTCCGCCTCGTGCTCGGGCTCCAGCTGGGCGGTCTCTGCGTCGCTCATGGCGACGTCAGCATCGTCCGGCGAGGCGGGCGTGGCTGCTGCGCTGCGCGCGCGTCGAGGCTTGATGATGATTTTGGTGCCGGAAGACTTCATCCTCGGTCTGCGGTGTGTGGTGTTTCAAGGGCGGATATATATGCAAGGGGAGGTGCAGCGAAGTATATAGAGATGTACACCAACCAGTGTGCGGCAACTTTGTGCAGCCACGCGTGACGCGACTTCGGCGTGTCACGGAAACTGTCACGCCCGGGGGACGCCGTTGTGCACGTGGGGTGACGTCACGCGATGCCTGGTGTCGGCGTCATCGGTGTGCAGATGTGCCACTTTGTAGAACACAAACTGTGACAAACATGTCAGCGCACTCTATCGCAGACAGTCACCTCCCTCGTATAAAAGGCAGGCTTGCGGAAGATCAAGTCCGTTCTTCCTTCCTTCCTCTCCGCACCTCCCAAGCAATATTCACCGGGCGCGTCGGACAACATGGCACATGCTGCAGGGAAAGGCTTTAACATCGACTTTTCCGGTGCTTATTCTCATCTATCCTTTGTTTCAATCATGCTGAAATGAAGCAATGTAGGAAAATGCATCATCGTCACCGGGGGTAACCGCGGGATCGGACGCGCGATTTCAGAGGCGTGCGCTCAGGCCGGCGCTCGCGTTGCGATCATCTACCGGAGCTCCAGCGACGCGGAGAAGGCAGCACAGGATATCGGCAAGGCGTACAACGTCGAGTGCAAAGTCGGAGCTTTCTGCCGAATGGATGTCAGCCGTTCTCCAGCTCACGCGGCTTGCAGGCGTTCAAATGCGACGTTGTCGATGCAGAGCTCGTCACGAAGACCTTCAAGAAGATCAACTCCGAGATGGGACCTGTGACAGGCCTCGTTGCGGTACGTGTCTAACTTGAATTTGACGCAAATGCGGACTATCCTCACGCATACATGTAGAACGCTGGCGTGTCGGTGGTAAAGCCTGCGCTGGAGCTCACAACAGACGACTTTGACATGGTGTACACGGTGAATGTACTTGGAGTATTCAACGCAGCACGCGCTGCTGCGCAGCTGTGGGTCGATACGAAAAGACAGGACGGCTCCATTGTAATTACATCAAGCATGAGCTCGCAGATCATCAATCAACTTGCCGCTGGAAAGCCATTGACGCAGGTTCTGCCATTTTTCGCATCATGTATGCGTGCAAACTACTGAGTCGACGGACAGGTCTTTTATAACTCGTCCAAGGCTGCCGTGTCTAGCCTCACCAAAGGGCTTGCCGCCGAGTGGGCGCAATACGGGATCCGCGTCAACGCTGTTTCTCCTGGATACGGTACGTTCTATACAGTCATGTAGCGTTCTTCGCATCGCACTTACCGCTATCTCTTCCTGTAGTCAACACGGACCAGACTTCAGGCATGGACAAGGCCGTGCGGAATTTCCAGGCGGCACAATTGCCCCTCCGCCGCTTCTCGGAGCCACACGAGATGGCGCCACAGACGCTGCTGCTCCTTTCGGATCTTGGAAGCTACATGACCGGCCAAGAGTACTTCGTCGACGGGTGAGTGACGATACACGATTAATGACAAGGGCTGACGCGGTTGCCATGATATCCAGGGGCCAGCTTATCTTCTAAACCACGCACATTGCCACGTAGCTCTCGCCATAGCATACACAAGACGACAATATAATGACTCACAGATTTGAAAAGAGATAAGAGTCTTGAAGTTCCAGATAGCAGGAACATATCGCGTGGGTGTGGATCCAAGGTGACCCGCAGTCCTGAGACCGGCCTACCGTGATGGCTTCCTCCCATCACTGTCGTGAACGATGCCCCACAAGTTTGTGTTCTTGTCTCTAGCCAGCAAGCTCAAGACCCGCAAGGACAACTTTCGAACCCTGATGCAAGGTTAGGTCTCTGCAAGTGGGTTGTTTGGGGTTATTTGCCTTCCTCTAACAAGCGCCCGTCATCGAATAGTGAGCAATCAAATTCAAGGCATGGCAAGATGGGACTGAAGCATACCGCTGATGTGAAACAACGGCGCGACGAACGATACGACAGCGGGTAACACTCCTGAACGAGATTAATCTCAATTGCCCGGGTGCTCACCTGGATTTACGCCTATTGTCTGTACACCAGCGCAGTAAGTACGCTATCGCACCCCCTGGCGGCCTCAGGGACTATGCGGCGGTTTCCCGAGAGCGAGCAGATGGTCCACGCGCGAGAAAGGGTGCGCCGCGCCTTGAAACAAGATGGAAAGCGACCGGTTCAAGATGCGAGTCACGTCGGCCGTGAAGGTCGGGAGGCGAGATGTTGTTCCACTCTCCAAGAGTTGGACCGGTAGCTTCGTGAGTCATGTCGCCTCCTTGTGGGTATCTGAGAGATCTCGTATGGCGGAAGGCAGGGCGCGATGCAACATGCCGATAGCCTCTGAGTCTTATTGTGTGTCCGTGGGAACACGTGCTAGACAATGATGGGCGCCTACCTGCATACCTGCTATTGTCTGCAGCGAGCATGTCCCAAAAGACAATTGACAAAAGCCATGGCTCTGCGCTGTGTGCTCACTCCACCTTCCCCTCAGTTCTCTCCTCCCAACACCATCCTTTGCACCGTTGCGCCGTCCTATCCCTCCAATGGACACCACGATGCCAGCTACGAACGCGACGACTACTACTACGACACCGATGCTTCCACTTCTCACCTCCCAGCGACACCCAGCTCTACCACTACCACTGTCAACGAATCTCCTGCTGAACAGGCAGCGATACCCTCTCCAGAATGTTCTGCACCACAACCCTCTATCCCTCTGCTGTTCTCGCTCGTGCCGAGACGTGACTTCTACACGATTGTTCTCCCTGCCATCCTGTCGTCGGTGTGTGCGGGCGGCGTTGCGCCGTTCATGACACTCGTCGTTGGCGAAGCGTTTGACGCGTTTGCCAAATTCCCCGTCACGTCGGACCCGTCGCAGGCCGCGAGGAATCAACTCACACACGACGTCGGCATTACTGCGCTCGAGCTGCTTGGTCTCGCGATAGGTGCGCTTGCGCTCAGCAGCATCACCTCGAGCTTGTGGATATGGACCGGTGAGCGCAACCTCATGGCACTACGCAAGCAGGTGTACGCAGCCGTCACGCGCAAGGACATGGTCTGGTTCGACACGAAGATGGGCGCGGAGGACTCTGTACAGTCCGTCGAAGGCGATGGGCCCGTTGGCGCTGGAGGTCTGATGGCAAAGTTTGCCCGGTGAGCTTCCTCTTCAGAGCGCACTGGCGGGTCGGGGCTGACTGCTGGTGCAGAGACACGGACGACGTCCGCATGGCTTCTTCCCTGGCGTCAGGGATGATCATCCAGTACCTCACGACTTGCGTAACATGTTTGGCCCTCGCGTTCTCGCGGTCGTGGTCGCTCACCCTCATCATTCTGTCGGCCGTGCCGTGCCTGATGTTCATCCAGGCCATGTCGCAGGCCTTCGCTGGGGGCCACCTCCAGACTGAGCGTGCACACACTTCAGTCGCAGCGACGCTCGTCGACCGTGCCCTGGCAGCTATTGCTACCGTCAAGGCGTTCAACGCGGAGACGCACGAGCAGACGACGCTCGGTGTGGTGCTGGAAACATAGAGTCCGCCGCGCACAAGGTCATCACCGTCTGGGGCGTCACCTCGAGCCTCGGGCAATTTGTGATGATGGCCATGTTCGTGCAAGGCTTCTGGTTCGGCGCGAAGCTCGTCCGCGATGGCACGATCTCCGCTGGCGCAGTCATGGCTGTGTTCTGGGCGTGCCTGATCGCGACGAGCAACCTGCAGATGTGCGTCCCGCAGCTCATTGTTCTCGCGAAGGGCAAGTTCGCCATGGCCTCCCTCCTCGCCCTCGTGGACTCCCCCGCCGGCTATCCGCAGTCTGTGCACCAGCGCGCGCCGCCCGACGCGTCTGCGGAAGATTGTCCCGCGCAGCTGCAAGGGTCAACTGGACCTCGATGCCGTCACCTTCGCGTACCCCTCGCGTCCGACCGTCCCCGTCTTGCAGGACATCACCATCTTCGTCCCTGCGCGTGAGATCACGTTCATTGTCGGGGGCTCTGGGTCGGCAAGTCGACGATCGCACAGCTGCTGCTGCGCATGTACGAGTCACAACACGGGTCCATCCGGCTCGACGACCAAGATATGGTGTACTTGGACGAGGACTGGACGCGCGAGCAGATTGCGGCCGTCTCCCAGAGCTGTATCCTGTTCGACATGAGCGTGCACGACAACGTCGCGATGGGCCTCGCGAGCCCTGGCAGCCGCCGCCGCCCCGAAGACGTCTCTCGCGAGGAGGTCGAGGCGGTCTGCCGTGCGGCGCTCATGCATGAGTTTGTCCGAGACCTCCCGGATGGATACGACACGCAGCTCGGTACTGGTGGTGCGAACCTGTCTGGCGGCCAGAAACAGCGCCTGGCCATTGCGCGGGCGCTCTTGCGCAATCCCACTGTCCTTATTCTCGGTACGTGTTCTCGTGCACGACGCTCGAGTCTCGCGCTCACGCCATGTCGTCCTTTTTAGATGAAGCAACGTCCGCGCTGGACGCGACGTCCCGCATTCTTGTGTTCGAGGCCATTAAGCTGTGGCGGACGAACCTGACCACCATCGTGATCACACACGACCTCTCGCAGATCACTCTCGACGATTTCGTACACGTACTCAAGGACGGCATGCTCGTCGAACAGGGATACCGCGACGAGTTGGAAGGCGACAAGGCGGGTGAATTCCACCGTATGGTTGCTACTCAGGGTGCGACGGGCGGGTTCCCGGAGAAGTCCGAGGATGTACCGGAAACGGTTCCCGTCGAAGCGATCCTCGAGCAGCAAGACGCGGAGAAGCAGGAGGAGCTTGCTGCCGTCAAGGTCGGCACAAAGACGCTCAAGCACCAGAGCATTGCGCCCCAGTCATTCCGCCCGCTCACCATGGGCAACTGGATGTTCGACGTCGTCGCGGACCTGACGAAGCCTTCTGCAGCGCCCTCGACAACGCTTCCTGTCCACGACACGCGCCCTCTGAGTCGTTTTGCGCCTCCTGAGTCGTTCCCGGAACAGATTTCTCGCGCCGACCGCAGGAAAACCCTCCACATCGATATCCCGGCTCCTGCATCCCCTCCGGCGATCTTGACTGCCCTTAGCCACCGTTACAGCTTGCAGTTCACTCCCACCTCGCCTACTGCGATATCCGACCACTCCAGATCATCATTCTCCCCTACCGTCGTTGACGACGATGAGTTCGAGATGGAGAAGGTAGCGATGCAACGGAGTGCGTCCAAGGCAACTCGCCGGAGACATGGTCCGGGTTCTCTCTCGGAGCCCGCGAAGCGTGTCCGAGCGCGGTGGGACGAGAAGGGCATGGCTACACTGACGTCGGTGAAAGTCGAAGCACCCGCTGCCGTTGACACGCACAAGGAAGAACCAACACAGCAGCCATTCTGGAGCTTGATCCGTGACATCTACCCTACACTCCCACATAAACCGCTCATTGCCTTTGGCATTCTCGTGTCCTGCGCCAGCGGCGCCATGACGCCGATATTCTCCTTCCTCCTCTCGCGGCTCCTCTTCGAGGTGTCTATCGGCGCGAAGGACATCTCCACGATCAACCTGTACGGCGGCATCGTCCTTGCGGTCGCTGCCATGGACGGCATCCTCATCGGACTCAAATACGCGGTGATGGAGACGGCGGCGATGACGTGGGTTACGCGCATCCGGAAGATGTGCATCGCTCGCGTCCTCGCGCAGGACAAGGCTTGGTTCGACAAGAGCGAGAACAGCCCTGCGCATCTTGTGCAAATTCTCATCAAGGACGGCGATGACGCGCGCGGGCTCATCGCCACGGTCCTCGCGCAGGCTATTGTCGTATGCACGATGCTCGGCGTTGGCTTGATCTGGGCCCTCGTCCGCGGCTGGCAGCTCACCCTCGTCGGCTTTGCGATTGCACCTGTCTTTGGGATCTGCATGAGTGTCCAGACTAACCTTGTCGGCAAATGCGAGATGAGGAACAAGCGTGCGCGCGAGGAAGTCGCGAAGGGGTACTATGATGTGAGTATTCCTTTTACAATAACTTGCTATCCGGATTCTGAGTGTAATGTAGGCGATCTCCAACGTCCGTGGTATCCGTGCGATGGGCTTTGAAGGCGCCTTCCGGGAGAAATTCGACACTTCTGTGAACCAGGCCCTTTCCACTGGAGTGCGGGGAGCCTTCGTAGAAGGCTGCACGTACGGTGTTGCCAGCGCTCTCATCTACCTCGCGGAAGCTCTTCTGTTCTATGTCGGCGCAGTCCTCATGTCGAAGGGTACCTACAACTATCTGCAGATGGTCCAAACCCTGAACCTGGTGGTCTTCTCTGTCTCGATTGGTTCTCAGCTCATGGCGTTCAGTACGTGATTTCTCCTGCTCCGCTCTGTTCATCATCTGACCTTCCTTACTCTTTCCAGCGCAAAGAATTGCCAAGGCTGTGAACGCAACGCGTGATTTCAATGTACTGCTCAAGCTTTCCACGTATACCCAAGAGTCGCGTGGTATCCTCCAACCTTGTGTCGCGGGCCCGGTCACTTTCCACAATGTTTCGTTTCCTACCCCGAGCGCCCAGACGTGCCTGTGCTCAAGAATCTCTCCCTCGAGATCGAGGACAGCGAATGTGTCGCGATCGTCGGTTCATCGGGCTCTGGAAAGTCCACGATCACTTCTCTTCTTCAGCGTCTGTATGAGCCATCTTCAGGTGTCATCAGCGTCGGCCCTCACGAGCTGCGCTCTACCGATGTACATTACCTCCGCGATCACGTCGCAGTTGTCAGCCAGAACCCCAATCTGTTCGACACCACCATCTCCGAGAACATTGCGTATGGAACCAAGACCCTCTCCCCTGCCGACATACAGCGCGCAGCACAGGCTGCGCACGTACACGACTTTATCGAGTCGCTTCCGAAGGGCTATGACACACTCGTCGGCGAGAACGCGTCGCTGATCTCGGGCGGGCAAGCGCAGCGATTGCAGATTGCCCGCGCGCTGGCGCGACCGGCACGCGTCCTTATCCTCGATGAGTGCACGTCCGCGCTAGACGCGACGAATCAGGCGGCGTTGATGGAGACGCTACGACATGCGATGGTCGGGCGGACAACGATTGTTGTGACGCACAAGCTTCCCATGATGCAGATGTGCGACCGGATCGTCGTCGTCCACGACGGTGCCGTTGCTGAGCAGGGCACCTACGAGTCGCTCATGGAGAGGCGTGGCGTCTTCGCTCAGCTAGCTAGCGGTGGCGAATGGACTGGCGAGTGATGTGTGTTATTTCTTTCTCTCTTTCCTCCTGTCTGTAGCATGAACGGTTTCCGTGTGCCTCTATCGTCTGCATATCCCCGTCCCCTCATTGTGTTTGCTTATGGGTTATTATATGCCTCACATGCAGCGAAGCTGTAATCACTACCTTCGACCTTCGTCTATTCTTCCCCTTTACGATCCGCCATTCACTGTACCACCATTGCAATCACCCTTGTATCTTTTCGACGATAGAATGACCGCTACGGCATACGCAATACACTATCATTCATTGCGACATTTGTGTGCCATCCTGACACTGTCCTGAGTTCAACATATGGTAATTCGTACTTTCACCACTCCAAGTCAGAAAATAACGAAACTCCTGCACTGTCCATTTTTTTCTTGCGAGCCAATATCATGAACTTCCATTCCGCCTAGATCATCCTAATAAGCACGAAGTATGTCCGTCTGGTATAATGGACACCGAACAGTCGCGTCCTTCGACAATGGTGAGCATACACTAGCCCAATAAATGCAGGCCTGGACTCACAAGAACTCCGAGCTGCCCGCAGCTCAGATGTGAGAATAGCCTGTAAGTTACGCCGATGGATGGCCATCCTTGCTACGGCCATTCGGGAACTGGCTCATAGGCTGGATTTCACCGGGCAGTGAGAATACAGCAGACGGCTCGGCATCGTCGCCGTCGTCGTCGTCGTATTTGGATGGGCGCTTGCAGCAACAGTTACCTGCTCACGTCCGGCGAATCAGCAAGTCGCTGCATATGTCGAACCGATGCGCGCAGCACGTACAGAACAAACACCAGGTGTTGTCAAAGCAGATTGAGGCTGTTTTTGCGACATTAGAGACGCGTCTGAGGACGTAGTCATGGGGTACACATACCGAACCCGGCACAACATACGCCACACCATTTACCGAATTTGGAGAGGTCCGATGGTTCAGACGAGTCCATTATAGATATAGACTATGAAGAGAGGTGAACCGCTGCGTTCAGAACAGTACCTGCTCGCTGACTCGCTGTCACAAGGTAAGGGAACTAGGACGGGACTCGGACAGTTACAGGGTCAGTGATATGCTGCCCATCAATGCATCACGGCAGCGGTGTCGGGCGGCATGAGATACTCGGTAGTGGTCCGGATTGCGGACAGAATTAGGTCTGCAGAATGCCTATCCGAACTGGTACTCAGCACTATCAGGGCTCCGGAGACGACATGATCAAGCAAAATGTGTCATACCTCGGAGATAGCAGCTCTTTTATTGACTTCGCAACTTACAGGGACAAAGCAGTGGCCATCGGCAGTGAAGGGAATGCACAGCCTGGGGCCACCATGCAGAGAAACCAGCAACCACGACGCACAATGGGATATCGAGATGTGAGATGATTGAACCCGAAATTCAGACGAGTAAAGACTTGCTATAATCACAGAAGGCTGGTCTCAAGTCTCGTAACAGTGTCAAGAAAGCAGTTCGTTATTGTGATACCAACGACAACCTTTGAATGCCCAACAATCACCCGATGACAAGGTAAGAGCGAGCGCACTCCTCAGAGCCAGAGCACAGCACGAGGCACGGCGACAGGGCCAGATGTTTTTCTCGACATCGACGGGCACGGCATGATTGTCCATAATCCGCCCCACGCAGAGTTGTCATAACATCCCTGCTATGCAAACCTAATGATCATGAGGGATTTTTACTCTGCGAAAGACGATCAGTGCGCGCACGCGACGATGTATAAAGAGAATACGTACTGGAACGAGCCCGCATTTTTCTGCGTTTGCGTCTGAGTCTTCGAGACCTCTTCTTCTTCCACTTATCTCTCATACTATGCACACAACAAATCAGCAATCAGTGTAAACACGAAGAAAAACGCATACTCACTTGCGAAGTTATGGAAAGAACTACCGAGCCGCTGTGGCGTCGACTCGGGATATGAGGGAGGCTGCATCTACTGTACAGTTCTGCTTATCTCATCTTCCCACGCTGGGCATTGGTGCTTCCTTCAAGTTGCAGACGCGGCACCTGTTCCCGTCATGACCAAGTCCTCCATGCTATGGGCAAACGAGAGAAGGTACCCACAGCTCTGCACTCAGAGCTCTCGGAATATGCAGCCCTGCTTCGTGCGCTCCGCACCAGCAACACACTAGATCTGGCTACTCAGCTCACCCGATCCCAACCGGCGTCCGAGCGCGACTCAGTTGATGTCGAAGATAACCTATCCGCCGACGAAGGCGAGTCCGAAGGGCCTCTCAGTCCGATCGTGGAAGGCATTCTTGAGGGCGGTGGCCCTCCTCTGATGCGCAAACGGAAACGGCGGGCCAGCACACCCGTACCGTCCAAGAAGGTTCGGGATATCTGGACAAGGTGGCCTCTCCTCGAAGGCGACGTTCATGTTCCAGAGTGGGGTCTCGAGGATGAAGTACACCACATCGCCGTGCAGTTTCTCGTTCTTCGCGTGCTGTGGACTCTTCATTGCGTGGTCCATCCCCTGCCCGACAAGAACCACGCGACGATTCTATACCTACCGTTACTGATGGATATCTGGCGCAGGCTGATGATGTCGACGAAGACGATAGGCTATCCCCATCCAGCCTGCGCAACCTCGTAGCTGCCTCGGCAACACACACCTCTCAGATACTGGCTTTGCTAGCAGCTCATGTGCCCTATGCCGAGAATAGCATGCAAAATCGCGTCAGACCTATCAATTGGGAGACCGTCCTCGACGTTGTCGGTGCGAATGGAATTGTGCAAGCGAAGTCCGTCCAATCAAATCCTGTCGTTTTTTTTGTCGCCGACCTGTTCCTTCACAATTCTAGTGTTCTAGATAATGTGTGTCACCGCATGGAGGCTATCTATGGTCCTTCCTCATCCCACGGTATGACAATTCCACGAGTTATTATATACTCTGTTCTGACGAACCCAACATACACAGTGGTCGATCGAACGCGAACGACCTCTGCAATTGAGAACAAACTGGACGAGGTCTGCGCACCACATGAGTTTAGCTTCTTGTCGGTCTCGGGTTATGATGCAACGACCTTCCTGCCGAAACGTGTGTATCTCGTCTCCATCTCCACTGTCTCCGTTCTGATCGGTGTCTTGCAATCTCTTGCAGGCAAAAGAGGCTCGTACAGAAAACGCAAGAAGGCTGCGCAGAGTACAAGCAGAGGGACGTGAGAATGTTCGATCTGTCCGACCTGTATACTTATCCCGGGCTCAATATCTATGGTATGTTGGTGCTATATTCCCTGCTATACCTCACTGAACTAGTCCGTTAGAGTTCGCCCGTTTTCAAGACGGCGTATACGTAACGGCTTCGACAGGTAATATCGATCGTCGATACTGCGCAGCTCGCACTGGAATCCTCTGAAGAACTGTGAGTTTGAGTTTAGAGGCCGTGTATTGGCATTCCCTTCGTCATGATGTTTGAGGCATTTGGCTTTAGCAAGGATCTTCCTTGCGTTGCAGAACACTATCTCAGCTACCTTCGGGCCTTCTGCTTTGGCAGTCGCGTCCGTTTAATCTGAACTTCATTTGATTTCCTTGATGTGTTGTTCGGGCCAGTAACTGATTTACGCGCATCCCTCAGGTATTTCAGTATCCTGTCGTCTGCAATTGTACATTAGGCTCGCCCGTGAGGAGGTGGGATTGCTACATGGCAGGATTACCTGCTACAGGAAGGCTACGAATTACTACACATACATCGGTGATCTTTACACCGTACTGCCGCTCATGACCTCGTACAAACCATCCGTCTGCCTTTTGCCCAATCGCTCGCTCCAGAATCGCATGATCGGCTCCCATTCCTCTCTTGAGCGCGGCATGCCATCAGCACCGCGCATCTTCACTTCAACAAACTTGCCATAGCCCTTTGAGAATGCCGCAATGTCTCCGGTTGAAAATGCCATCTCAGCAGGGGGCAAGCGATGGAATACCAGTAGTGGTGTCGGGCACACCGTAGATGGCGTAGGATACGATAGCAGTGGCCCTGAAACGCTCACGATCGAGCCAAGTGGGCGCGGCTCCGAGCTAGACTCCTTTTGTTTCTGGAGCTCGTCCTTCCACCATTTGAGCCCGAGCTCGGCCACGACGCTCCCGCCCTGAGCGAATCCGAACAAGTGGATGCGGTGCGGGGGCCATGCGGAGTCATGCACGAGATGTTCGAGCACCTTGCCTAGGAGCTCGAGCGCAGGGGTCGGGTTGGGCGAGGCGAGCACCTCGCCGAGCGGGTCGAAGGAAGGGTACCATTGATATGCTTGCTCATAGAGGAACGGAACCCTGCAGCGGGCGGGTCATGGTGTCAATGTGTAGTGCTCCGTCATCCAGGGGGACTTGCTCACTGTTCCGGAGCGCGCAGCGCGAGCGTCGCGGTTTGCGGCAGCTTCAGCTGGCGGCCCAGTCGCGTGAATGGTACCTCGGTGTCCCCTGCGAGCGAGATGAGCACATGTACGAAACCGACGAGGATGGCACCAGTACTGACCTAGTCCGTGTAGCAGGATGAGGAGGTTCTCGTCTGTCCCATCGTCGCTCGGATTGTAGGCGTAGGGAACATGGACGTGATGTGCTTTCGGTGGCGGTTTGGTCCTTGGGCGACTAGTGGTGGCAGACTCCCGAATATGAATGTCAGCCATCAGGTGTGGTGCGAAGATGTGTTTGACAGAATAATCAATATCACTGCAGCGCTCAAGTGGATGTCTACATTCAAGCAACAGATTCTTCCAAAGCGCCCTCGTGTTCAGAACTTCCCCTGACAACAGACATCTCCCGGACATCTACATCCTCTTCCCACCCTTCATTTGGGATTCCCGCAAGCCATCGGTCAACCATTCCTCCCATGTCATCCAGTAACACAGATGAGAGTTCCGAACTAGGTTCCTCACTGACAGGTGAAATATGTAAGCCATCCATGCTAGCTTTTCTAATGTAGTATACTCGGCAGATGTCGAGTAGAAATCTGGAAGTAATGACGGAAGGTAACCTATATTGCGAAACACAGCCAAAATGAGTATAGAGTGGGGAAAAAAATAGGTGTATCAGACAAACACAACAATCAAAATTGCAGCTCCATCACCTGCAGCCCCTTGCTGTCAAGAATATTATATCAGCAGCTGTACTTAAGGGATACTGATCATGCTTACTGTGGACATCAGTAACATCAAATCCACTATTGATGGCAATATTTCAATTCTAGAATACCATAAATCAGTGTGAGTACCAGGCAGACACAAACATACATTAGGTAGCCTGTCCCTTAAAACAGCAATCTCATGAACCTCATGACATTGTTGTACTATGATCAAATATGACATACCATTTTTTAAAAGTAGCTCGATCAAGATATTTTGAATGCTATTTTGATGTCCATTTCTATAGATGCTGTAAAATTTGTACCATGTCACAAGAAGCACAACACCATTATTTGCAATAGTGGCAATGCGACATAAAATGGCAACTAGTACAAAAACATCAGCTTGCTAATATGCTCTCATAACATTGAAACATACATCTGGCAACCATGATCAGTCTAGAACACAATCCTGTAAGGAAGATTGTTCACATACATCTCTACCACTTGTTCTGAAATGAGATCATCTGCAATGCACTGAGTTCCTAACCCTGGTATATCAACAGCCTGGACATGCAGATGGATCATTATGAACTATATGACATCCAGAGAATCAGCAATGGGCTGTATGATAGACTGAGAATCTTACAATGTTCACGCAAATCACTAACAGCCCTATTGAGAGTATAGCTAGAGAAACCCACCAATTGTGGCTGGTGATGGCATGAACACGAATAAATGAAAAGGCTACAAAACAAATGATCAATCATTGAAGCTAGAATAGAAAGAAACTTTCATACAAAACCATAAAATGACTAGTAGTATTGATATGATTGTACTAATCCATTGAGAGACCTGACAACTAGATGTAGCATAATATTCAAGCTTAATAACTGCATTGTTGTGGTGAAATGAAGCAACACAACCTCTGCAAGAGAAAGCCAATGAAGTCAACTCAGTTGCAGGACAAGATAACAATGGAATACCATAGCAGCAATGTGTGGTTTCAGTACATAATTCAGAGCCATTGCAAGGAGGATGTACCGATTGGCAAAGAAAATGAAGGTGGCATTTGTTGGACCAGAGTGCCACATGAATTGAACTTCCTGCGGAAGTGTGATTATATGATCATAAACCAGCAGAGCTAACCTCAGGCAATGCCAAAGTTAGATTCAACCATCAGTCAAGTTCTTGTATGCTAACCTACACCAGCTGTTGCACAGTATCTTTGAATCCTAAATCCAACCATAGATCAACACAATGCAACAGAAACTATATGAATGACTTACTGAAAAACAGACAAGTTATCTAACTGGATATCAGACAATGATGCATTGTTTGTGGAACTCATGGGGCAAGAGAAAATTTGAAGGTTAGACACTATTGAGGGTTGTTCGGTACTAGAGAAGGAAACATGCCAGAGCTCGACACCTACTCCAGTATCTTATACTTACCTTGCCTGTCGGACTATAGCATATGAGATCTTGGAGCATCATTCCCATAACCTAGAATGATGCAGTGCCTGATTGCATATATTCCAAGAGAATATGTGCAATTCAATAAAGGCCATGGTCCGGTCAGAGCTCACCTCCTGTGTGCAATTGACGGTGTTGCGATCTTTCAAATAGATGTTGCAATCTGAAACGAACAAATCGGATTCGATGTCAACCGAGTTCGACATATACACAAGGTGTGGTAATCGGCTTGATACGATGGAGTACCGGTGCCGCACCAACCGGCCTCAACTCCAGTGGACTACGGATAACTAGGCAGTGGAACTTGCATCTGTGGCGGCTGTTTGGGCGCCGGACCGAGTAGAACCATCGGCAGATACGATGACGCCAATGCGCCCACCGCCATCCTAGATCAAAGCATATGCAAGGGTCAACAGAGGTCCGGAATGACACTGGACAGCGATGCCGTCCCCCGGAACTCACATGAGTGTCCCGCCGGGACTGCTGCTGCTCTCTTTTGTACGGAGCGGGTGCTGATTGAACCAGCTGTTGAGAGCGATGAGGATGGCGGGCCACGCGAGGTACCTGCGCCCCGCGGCATCACGATGAGCTCCGAACTGAGATGGAGATGGAGGCGCAGACGAGCGCACCGGTTGCGTGAAACCATGATCAGACCACAGACGAACATCACTGCGACCAGCAGTGAGCACACGCACAATTTGAAATATAGGAGAGACAATGAAAGGAATTCTGCTCACCGGTCGCTGGCATGCCGTCTGGAAGTGATCATCGAACAGTCAACGATATGTACATGTGCTCACTACAGCCCGAACGCACCAGAAGAATCCTGCCATGTATTCGGGAACGTGAGCGGGACCTCTCCAGCCGGGTCTCGTGGGTCATCTCCTGCTGTGGACATGGTTTACGAGTCGAAGTTGTCAGAGCTGCCGGCGCTCAATGGGATGAGCGGTAGTTGCTGACTAAGCTGCCCTTCCAGGAGGCTGACAATATTTGCTACTTCGTTTTCAGAGACCTACTAGCCCCGACGGGCCACATCACGGTTATGTTGCGAAATTGGCATTCTTTGCGGAACTCACTTACAACCCTGCATCATGTGAAGGTGTGGCCCTGAAATGGACCGTCCCTACTCCAGCATACCGGCGCGGTGAGCAAGCGTGAATGATCAACTGCGGATGTTCACAGTACGTATCGCCCCTTCATCTCCTCCGTTCGAAGCCTTACCGTCTTCCTTGCCGTGTTTTGACTCGACTACAAGCTAGCGCTCCTTGAGATCACTATTCATTCATACAGCCTCCGATATCTATTGCAATTGCGATCATGTCTCAGTCTGCGCATCCCGGGTCACCGTGCAACAAACTCGTGCTATGGACCGTTTCATCACTCGCGGACATCAGCCACTGTTGCCCTACTTGGAGGTGACACAGCCGGAGTCTTTGTGCTTGCTTCCCTCACCATGCATGCCCTTCGGTGCAGAGGCGCACATTCCAAGCTCGTGGATCGTTCATTCCGGGGAAGGCATGCGCAGCTCTAAATCCTCCTTTGTTGGAGCAAGCACCGAATTGGATCAAACGGGTCCCAGAGCTCGTTTCTCGAGCTGTGCCCACGTTCCTCCAGGCGAGGATGCAACGATCCTTCCACTGCGTTTGCGTGCACCGGAGCGCCGGGTAACCTGACGCCGCAGCTCCGAGAACCGCAGTGTTCGGCCTTTTCAACATCTGAACATCCGGGCCCGAGACTGAGGTAGGAAAGATGCTGCTTTGCCGTAGTTCGAGCCGTGATGTTCTTTTTGTTTTGAGCAGTGCACACAGTTTGCGATGTGTGCTACCCCAGCCAGCACACTTGGAAACCAACATCATACGGATCTACACCATGTTCCGCCATGCATCGCAGAACAATGGAGAGACGTCAATTTCCTTCTGAATCCGCACTGCTGCACTGTTCAGTGTGTTTCTAGACACCTCCGGCCTGCGTAGCTGTGCACCAGAATGCTGTATCATGGTCATGGAAGTGACTGTTGTGTAGCGCTTTGTAATGGGACCGTACATATACCATGAGGGGGTAACGCAGATCATCAGAGGGAGAAGGCGCGATGAGCGCGCGGTCGTTTCCGTACCGTTCAATTGAACCGTCATATCCTCCCGCCGAGTCCTTGCTCATCCCTCGGTCCTCATACGTTCCTTTACTGCTGCAGCTTGGAATCTCTTTTATAAACAGCTACCGCAGACGAACAGATCTCACTCATCAGCCAACTGGCCCGTTTAGATTGTGACTGAGTGGCGTCGTCATTCAAATATCGAAGTGTTACGATTGATCCGTCGTATTCCGCTCACTCCTCTGCGACGACAAAGGACATTGTACTGCTTGCGTACAATCACCACGACAGTCCAAGCCTCTGGCAGGGTAGCTGCACTTTATTCTTTCGACCGATCGCCACTTCTTTTCATGTCTTCTCCCAGACCCGTCCTCTCTTCTCAGCACAACGTCCCCGCCAGCGAGGCAGAGCGAACCCCGCGTTTCAGCACCTTCTACACCACCGGTCTCGGGTCCCCCTTTCTCACCACTTCCGAGCTCCCGGAGACTTCTTCTGACATGCACTTCTCCCCCCCGCCCGCCAGCGAGGAGCTCGAGGACATCGACGGCGCCTTCGCCGCGGTTCCGCGCGCATTCACCGTCACGCGCCCACCCTCGCCCACGCCCACCTTCCGCACCGACAGCTACTCGCTGATCAATTGGAGCCCCGACATCGCCGCATATGCAGCGGCAGCAGGCGACGATCGCACCCCCCGCTGCTCCACCGCGTTTCGCGGTGGCCCATCCCGGCGCACGATCCCGGGCTACCCCTACGCACCGTCACCAACACCGACGACGAGTCCGCTTAAGCCGTCACGGAGCCTCTCGCTCGGCATAGGCATCCTGCCGCGCATCTGGGATGCGCTGCGTGATGGTTCGCCTGGGCGGAAGGGCAAGCGCCGCGCTGTGTTCCCGTCGTCGTCGAGCTGGCGCGAAGCAGGATATGTCGACGATGGCGACGACTCGGTCGACTATGCGACGATGCTGCCGCTGGACGGAGAGGAGGGCGAGCTGATCGATGACGAGGCGTGCTTTATTGATGTCAGAGCCGTCACTGGCATTGGTGAGTCCCATGTTTTGTGCCCTTGATCATGTCCCCGAGCCGTGTCTACTGTGTTGAATCCGTCGGTGGATTCTTCATAAGGAGGACATCCACGCTTCCCGCTTCTATGTCAGAGTCTGCGAGATGTGGCAGAGGGACAGTCTCCTTTACCCCTGCCCCTCTATAGCTGAGACTTATCTGTTCTAGCATGTCGTTTCCCTTCGTTCTGGTCTTGAACTTTCGCAATATGGTGCTGACTACTTGGACGGCACAATACAGACATCATAGCGTACCTTCCAACAGAGCTTGCGCTCTACCTCCTTTCCTATCTTGATATACCTGCTATCTTGGCGTGTCTTCGAGTATCCAGGTACGCTCTGCGTGCTCTGCTGCGGGGCCCGTCGTTCTGACCGCACGGCGCAGGGTATGGCATCGGCTTGCCCAGGACAACTCTGTCTGGTGCGCCCTCTTTCGGCAACGCGAGGTGGATGGGTGGGGCGTGGATTTGCAGCGTGCGCGATATGCGGCGATGTGGACCAAGTCCTATAATGCACTCAACGCCCCGCGGATGCCGGTCCCTGCACAGCTCGAGGTGGACTGGTACTCGACATATCGTACGAGGAAGGAGCTCGATCGGCGGTGGTCTGGGACACCGAATGCGAGCTTTACGCAGATGCCGACCCTCAGTGCGGGCGCAAGTGGGGGCATGGAGCCCCAGGAGGCGCCGAAGTTTTGGGAGCCGACTGTGACGCGGTTGAATGGGCATATGGACAGGTCAGTCTTGCCTGTGTTCTGACATTCCTGCCGTTGACGGATAGACACAGCGTGTACTGCCTGGAGTTCGACTCGACCCACATCATGACAGGCTCGCGCGATCGTACGATCAAGGTCTGGAGCTTGAAAACCGGGGCGTGCCTTGCGACGTTCGCCGGGCATCGCGGGAGTGTGCTGTGTCTGAAGTTCGACAAGGACTGGGACGCGGAACACCTTGGGAATGCAGCGGGCGAGGGGGCGGATGTGTGGATGCGCAAGGGGTTCATGGTGAGCGGCTCGAGCGACTGCTCCATCGTCGTGTGGGACCTGTTTAAGGGCCCCGCTGTGGATTGGGAAGAGGGTGCACTGGCGGTGACTGCGCAGGCGAAGGCGGTGTTGAGGGGACATACCGGTGGGGTACTGGATTTGAGAATTGATTCCAAGTGGATCGTGAGCTGGTACGAACAGTCGCGCCGTTCATCATCTTCACACTCTTGACTTTGCCTTGTCTTCCAGCTCCAAGGATGCCCTGATCAGGGTCTGGAACCGGAATACGCTGGGGCTGCACTGCACGTTCCGCGGACATGAAGGTCCTGTCAATGCTGTTGGCTTGCAGGGCAACAGAGTGGTGAGTGCGAGCGGAGACGGGAAAATGATGCTGTGGGACATCAGCACGGGCGAGCGTCTGCGGACGTTCGAGGGCCATGACCGAGGCCTCGCTTGCATCGAGTTCAAGGTTCGCACTTTCCCCAGTACCTAATAGTCGACCGTCTGAGGCGTTCATGGACAGGATGACCTGATCGTGTCGGGCTCCAACGACTGCAAGATCAAAGTATGGTCTGCAGTGAGCGGCGCGTGTCTACGCACGCTCGTCGGGCACGACCTGCTCGTGCGTGCTCTGTCGTTCGATCCGCGCAGCGGCCGCCTCGTCAGCGGCAGCTATGACAAGACGGTCAAGGTATGGGACCTGCATACTGGACGTATGGTGCGCGAGTTCCGCGGGTGCCACACGAGCCATATCTTCGACGTCAAGTTTGACCATCGCCGGATAGTAAGGTGCGTGGAGCGCGTGCAGTGCTCTGTTCCCGCTTCTCATCCCGTCTTTGTTTGCAGTACCTCCCATGACCAGAACGTCGTGGTGTTGGATTTCGCGGAGGGACTGGACGCCACGCTTCTCATATGAACTGCATGCTGGCAGTTCGTTATCTATATTGCTCATTTGTCGGTGGAATTTTACATGCCTTTAGGAATGCACTGATCAAACAAGTTGGCATTGGTTGCACCTATGAAGTGTTTATTTCTCTCGTAATTTGCGTTCCGCTACACACTCGTAGATACCCCCTGCATGTTCGTTTCACGGACACCTCTCTCTGTACATCGTCTATTGTTGTCTCATGTCGACACAAAAATCTGTATCTGTTGTACAAGTACACACTACCCCAATATACGAACAGCCCTGCTGCTGTAGTCGCGCACATATCATAGAGAGGAGGTCTCGATGGGTGTACTGGGCCCAAACCATTTTACAACACAGTATTCTACTCGTACACACTGGTGGCATTGCCTACACACTTACCGTCGCAGCCTCGTCAACATTTTCCGGCTCCTTCTCGGCGAACCGCTCGATCACCCTCTTGACAAGCTCCACATCGGGCGCCTCCACATCAACGACGCGGCGCTCGCGCTCGAGGAGCCCGCGGAACTCCTCCGGCAGCACGTCGCGCTCAAAGTCGAACCGCGGCGCGCCCGCCAGCGCACGCGTCACGGCCTCGGAGAACTTGGCCGGGTGCGCGGTGGACAGCACGACCTGGATCGTCGCGGGCGCGCTGGGGCGGCCGCGCGTCAGTCAGCATGGGCAGGCAGGCTCTGCGCGGGGAGACCGGCGCGGCTCACTCACTTGAGGGGCGCGACGGCGCGCGCGGCCGCGAGCGCCACGGCCGTGTGCGGGTCCGCGACGTACGGCGGGTCCGCGTCGTAGTGCGCGCGGATCGTCGCGAGCGTCTGGGCATGCACGCGCGCGTGAGCATGCGTGGGCGCAGGGGAGAGGGAGGGGGAGCGACGCACCTGCGCGTCCGACACGCGCTCCGCGACAAAGTCCGCGCGCGCGCGCGCGAGCACCGCGGGCGACAGCGCGACGCGCCCGTCGGCCTTGACCGCGCGCATCCAGCCGGCGACCGCGGCGCCTGCGCGCGCGGCGTCGCGCTCGCCGTCGGCGTCGTGTGCGAGGTGCCACAGCAGCCGCTCGAAGTTGCTCGAGACGAGGATGTCCATCGCGGGGCTCAGCGTCGCCTGCACTGCGCCTGCCTGGCGGCCGTCGGACGCGGGCGCGGCGGGGTCGCGGGTGGCGTAGGCGCCGGAGGCCCAGAAGCGGGCGAGGATGTCGTTGGCGTTGGTGGCGATGGCGAGGCGGGCGGCGGGGAGGCCCATGCGGCGGGCGTAGTAGCCGGCGAGGGCGTCGCCGAAGTTGCCGGTCGGGACGACGAACTGGAGGGGCGCGGGAGGGAGGCGGAAGTACGCGAGGAAGTAGTAGACGGTCTGCGCGAGGATGCGGGCCCAGTTGATCGAGTTGACCGCGCCGAGGCGGTGCGTTGCGTTGAAGGCGCGGTCCGCGAAGAGCGCTTTGACGATGTCCTAGGGGCGTGCGGGTTAGCACAAATTGGTGTGGGAGTCTCAGACGCCTCTAGGAGGTATGCAGATTACGCGCCCCTTGACTTTCCGGGGGGGGGGGGCCGGGGATCAGGGCAGTTTGCGAAACTGAAATGGCCCCAGGGCATACAAGTGCACGCATCGGGGAGCAACGGCAGTTTTATGAGGAACATAGACCTCCAGACTCACCTGGCAGTCATCAAACGTGCCGTTCACTGCGATGTTGTGCACATTCTGGTCGATGACGGTGGTCATCTGCGCCTCCTGGATGGGCGAGACGCGTCCCTTGGGGTGGAGGATGAATATGGAAACATCTGCCTTGTTCCGCAGACCGTAAATGGCGGCACTGAAAAGGGACAGGTGATCAGCATGCCCGCGACAAGGAGACGAGATTCATGCGATGACCGCAAAGGGCTACAGGACACTGCATACAGCTGGGATCCAAGAAGAATTGGGACAACATGTTGTTCTTAGTAGGCTCGCTACACACGGGATCGATAGAGCATGTTCATGACGACCTAGGTCACGGAGTTTCTGGATGAGCGAGGTTGGATCATCTTATCTGCCTGGACAAGAGCCGGCACAGCCTGCAGGCGTGTATACTACGTTTCGGATCATGCAAACAAGTGGAGGCGAAAGCACGGCACACATGCCTGCAAGCTGAGCCGGCATATGGTCCAGATTGACGTCCAACAAACGTTTTGCGACCTAGATCGCTGCAAACATGCACTCCAGCACAGGTGCATCAGGGGAATCCCCCCGGTGTTCTGGCGCATCGGGATGCGCACGGTCGATGGACTGCAAGATGTCATACCTGCCCGTGTCGCCGCTCGTGGCGCCAACAACGGTCAGCTTCTCCGGCTTCTCGCCCTCGGCCTTGCGCGCGTTCCTGCGGACCAGGAAGAACTCGAACAGGTTTCCGAGCAGCTGCAGCGCGACATCCTTGAACGCAAAGGTCGGCCCGTGGAAGAGCTCGAGCACATACGTGTGCTCGTCGAGCTTGGCGAGCGGGGTGATGTCGGGGTGGCGGAAGGTGGCGTAGGACTTGTCGACGAGGGCGGTGAGCTCGGCGCGCGAGATCTCGTTGGGGTCGATGTAGAGCGAGAGGATTTCGACGGAGAGGGCGGGGAAGGAGAGGTCGCGCCAGCGGGTCTGCCAGTCTGCGGGGAGAGCGGGGATGTGCTCGGGAATGTAGAGGCCGCCGTTAGGGGCGAGGCCGGTGAGGACTGTCTGTGGGACGAGCCCAGTCAATCGCGAGTGGGAGAGGGAGGGGGAGATTGACCTCTTCGAACGAGAGGCGTTCGTCGCCGCCGCGGGTGGAGAGGTAGCGCATGTTGGGAGATGGCTGCAGCTGCTGGCTGTCCGCTCGCTGCACGCCCGCCACTGACTCTTTTCAAAATCTTGAGCACGTGTTCTGAGTACCATTCTCTACAGGGACGCATGAACCGCTCGCCGTACGTGAATGCAGCATACGCAGGGCGCTCGCAGGCAGGCCTCGCCACTTGAAATACGTGTCGCCCCTGCCAGTGCAAGTATTTCTACTGCACTCGGACTTGGAGAATACACTACATCCACTCCACAAAGTCCTTTTCAAGTGTTCCCGGGTGGGAGTACACTGCTCGTTAGGGCCGACACAGCGCTGAATCAGCCTGGCGGGCGGGTGGGGCGGAAGCCGGGCAGGGGCGGGCTGGCATTCTGTGCGATCGAGTTCTGAAATAAAATGACCCCAGCATTGAAGACTGCCCTCCCGTCGCACTTCCAGGTGGTCCTGACCAGGATTCCACGTTCTCCCCTGCTTCATTGCTGAGCGCTGACCGACGAAGACTGGGATCCAACGGGCATGCGTGAGTGCAAGCTCCTTTTTATCTTGTAGTCCACTGAGACCGGGTTTCCGTCAAGATTCACCGTCCCCTCCACCCACAAGCGACGATGGCGACTACGTCGACGTTGTCCGGTGTTGGCCCTTCGCTCGACGGATTTTCGGCGGCCTCCTGGACGACCGAGACTTTCCGGTGGTCTACGACGTGTTAAGACAGGTATTTACTGGCTGTTAAACACCAAAGACGTGGCTGCTGAATTTGTTCTTTCCAGACTCCTAATTTTATGCCCGAAGAGTGGGATCATTTCAAGGAACAGCTGCAGGAGTGTCCGGACATTCTGCGCCACTTCTGGTCAGTCGTAGTCTCTATGTGCTTTAGCTATACTCACGTCACCCAGGTTCCGCTACGACCGCACGATGAAAGCGGTCATCACCGGGTCGCCGAGTGCACTCCACCGATACGCTGTACAAGGATGCACTAGATCTGTCATTGACAGCGTCATCAAGCCGGTCACAGAGCAATACTCTCTCGAAGGCATGACAATAATGAACGGCTCAGAGTTGTTGGTGCGCCGGGACCATATGGAGATACCAGACTGCTTCATAAGCCTTTTGTACGAGGTCGAACGCAAAAGTGTCACCGTAGATCTGACAACCAATCTGGTACTCGTCGAGTCCGCATGCACGGAGAGCTATCCACATGTGATGAACAAGGTGAGTTTATTGGAGATGATGAGTGCGCTACTCAACAAACCAACATATTGTGTCCCCTTCAGATCAAAGACAACATGATATCTCCGGAGGGAGAGACTTTGGCGGTTCGGAGTCTGGTGAGTAGAACGGAGACGTCGTGGGGCACTGATGATGGTGAAGACCGCCATGCGGAGATGCAGACAGAGGGCCGTTGAGGACAACGTGCAGATGGACACCAATCGTGACAACACGCAAGTACCGTCCTCGCCCCTGGCCCCTCTCTCCCCGGAGTCGGGGGCGTCATCGTCTCCGCCTCCCGCTCCGCTGCTGCCCCTCCCCCCGTCTCCCGACCAGAAACTAAGTTCTGTCGTATTCGTCGTCATCTCCATCGAGGAGAAGCCCGTGGGGGAGCTGCCAGCGGGCGTGGACAACAGCAAGGATTGGGTCGAACTACCAGCGGTGGATGGCGATAGCATCATCGGCAGCTTGGCATACGGGGATGTGTACGCAGGAGAGACCAAAGCCTACATTTGGGTGTTTCAGGAAGCTGAGGACCACGCATATCTTGCCAACCACTGGAACGATTCTATGGAGGCCTGCCTCCTCAGTGGAAGGGCTCTGGTGAGTAGCATTTTCTTCTCTAACGTTCACTGTGCTCAATTATTTACTAACCGTTACGTGAAAACTATTCGACCGACAAGCAACGCGAAGCACGAGACTCTTGGCTGAGGAGGTGGAGAGAGTGTATGACCAACGTCCGGAGGAAGGTTCGCAGCACAAGCATTATCGGTAACATCAGCGACCATCTCACGGCGAAAGCGGAAGAGCCCTACATGCAGATGGCGCAGTCCCCACCGAACCTTGCGGAACCACCAATCGAGGACCCGCTACCGATGATGTGGGACCTCCTCAAGAGGGGAAGCTGTAGAATGGCCGCGGCAAGACGGGCTCAGAAGACGAACGGTGCCGCGTCATACGCATTTGACGGCGTCGTCCCCGACTCCGTAGCCGAGGCCATTGCCATGGGCTTGAGTCTGAAGCGCGCTCTCGATAACGGCAGCGTGTCTCAGGCGCACATTGCTACCAAGCGTCGTCACCTCGACCTTGTTCAAACGAGGAAGCAGTTGCAGAGCGACGGTTCGGAATACGTCGGCTCTACTAGTTGCCAGGAGAGGGGCCGGGAGCCACCAGCTTGAAGACTCCACCTACAACCCGGTGGACTCTGCCGTATACTTTTTCAAATTGTGCAACTTCGCATCCATTGATTGCCAACGCGGCCGTCCTGTCCCCCGTCAGGATGTGTCATGAACACCATACCGGCCGGACATATGGTCGACGAAATGTGTTCACCATTTTCCAGGCCCATGACGTATATACAGCCGGCCACGAAATTGTGGTGGAACGCGCTATCAATAATCGTGTATCTACCTGCTGCAGCATAATGTTTGCAGGTTCATCTGGTCTCTCCACACGGCACCCGAGTCCTCTATTGCTCATGGACGTGTCCCTCCCTGTGTTAGCGAAGACCAGTATGTACTGACGCACATAAATGTTTTGAAATGACATGTCCTTGCTAACGGCGCACATGCAAATCCGACCCGCGAGCCGAGCTCAGTCCGCTGTGTGCGCGTCCAGGTCAGCGGTCATTGGGCGCCTGTCGGGTGCCCGGCATCCGAAGGCCAGCGGAACGACGTTTGTAGTGCGCACCGGTGGGCACGCACCATTGGACGGCAAGCGTGTGGATAGGCCAGGGTTATTATACGCATGCTGATGAAGGGGTCCGTTGTATGCCGATATCGGAGGGTGGAGGTCATGATGGGCGCATACGCGTATCGCTCTACTCGGGCGCTGGAGCGCATTGACAGACGGGCGCGACATCCAGAATCCACGGCGCAGAGGCCCGTAATACCTTTGGGTGCATCGCCGAGGTCGATAAAGCAGGTTAGAGCAGGTTAGACTCTGTTGGAGGACATTGAGGGGCCTATGCAGTGTCCGGCAACGATGCACGTCGGGACCCAACCGGGGCCTGCAGATCACCGTGAGACCGGTTCCGTCGCTTACGCAAGCCATTAGACGCCCGATGGTGGTAGAGAGACAGATCGCGTCGAAGGCAGGCGGTGAGTATTCGTGGTAAGGAAGTTCTAGTACCAAGTACTTATCCCCATTCTTCTTGACCAGGCACAGTGGGCGACGCAGGGATCAGAGAAATGGGAGTCGGCTGGGCTGGGACAAGTTGCCAAACATGATTTGATCGTGGCGAGAAATGCTATGATGGTAGAAACGGCGTCTCGCTCGACTGATCCAGCCGCCCGTGTCCCGCTTTCCGTTTCACCCCCAGCAACCCCCCTTCACGCCGCGCGTGCTCTTCGTTCTGTCTTTCTCTGCGGTTTTTATGCTTCTTTCGCCAGGTGCAGGTCAGAGCCATGTTGCACTTCATAAACAACAGACGCAAGGTCCAGAAGAAGATCACGAGCTTCGCCGGCGGCGTCCAGAACCGCCGCGTCCAAACTCCTCCTTCTCCTTCCTCCTTCGTGTCCCGCGGCGACATCGTCGACATTAATGACAACAATGATTCCCCCACTGACCTTGCGCCTCCAGCGCACTCCTTCAACCCCGACAGATCGTCCTCGCCCGCGTGCAGCTCGACCTCAACTACAGGACGTCCACTATCTCCGACTGGTTTCCGTCTGACTTGCTCAGAAACGACGGTCCAGTACCAGAGCTCCCGGCACGCAATGTCTCGCTACCGAAGAACGACAACGGGGATGTCGTGGCGAGTGGAAATGCGAATGGGAGTGGGAGTGGAAGCGGGGATGTGAGTGTGAACGGCGCGGTCGTGGCAGGCGCGAGTGCAGGCAATGGCTACGACTACGACGCGTTCAACGACGTGATAGTCATTGAACCTGAGCGGCATGAGGTTAGTCTATCTGCCTTGTCGCCAGGGCATGCAGTTGACATGTACTGCATGCAGCCGACGCCAGAGATATCGGAGTCTATGCCTGACAGCTCAGAGGGCGAGTACGACGAACCAACGGGGGAGAATCCCGATTACTACGTGAGCATGTCCCATATTTCCCTGCATCCAATCTCTCAGCAACAACAAACTGTTTCCAGATGAAGGCCCTTCCGCGCAAACCGACGCCGACCCCCATCAAAATACCCAACAATCCCACCGGGTCCAAGATCAAAATCCAGCGGTCGGCATCCGCAGGGACCTCCGCAGGACCACATTCGTATCTCCCGCTCCCACCAGGCAGCAATGGGCCCTCGCGCCCGCCCAGTCCCGGCTCCGCATACACTGAAGTCCTCTCCTCCGCAATCTCCGGCACAACGCTCGCGCGCGCGCTCGTGGATTCATTCATTGTTACCAACGAATCCCGCGGGTCGCGCTATCGTGTGGGTGTCACGCGACAGGACTCTGCGACACTCCCGCGCGGCGAGCACCCTTTCCACACCCAGTACTGGCGCGAGCGCCGCAGCGGCGGCAGTGCGGGCGACGTCACATCGCCCGAGCGCCTCTCCACGATTCCACCCGTCCCGCCGCTCCCGTCGAGTGCGGAGCTGTCGGGGGTGCTCTCGGGCGGGTTGGGTAGTTCCATGTTCTCCGCGGGCCTGGATAGTGCGATTCTTCCAAAAAGCCGGCGCAGTTCCCTTACAGCGGCGCGGGAGAATGTGCGAAATAGCTCGGAGCTGCCGTACGTCGCGGATGCGACAGCAGTGCGCCGCATGAGCGTGCCGCGCGGGGGGAAGGAATCGGCGGCGCTTGTGCCGCCCATTTCACCGATCTCGGAAGGCTCGTCGCCTGCACCGTCTGCACCGCATACGCCGGTCCACGGGGGGGACGCCTTGCACACGTCTTCACATGTCTCGCTGGAGCAGTCGCTGCACCGGCGAAGCCTGCATGCCGCTAGCGTCGTCACGCCAGACGACGATCCATCGCCCATTTCGAGGAGCAGCTCGCACAAGCAGGTGAGTTCGGAGCAGGGCCCTGCGCAGGCTGGTTCAGAGCGCAGCTCCAGCCCCGGCACCGTGCCGGAGAGGACATACAAGCGGAACTCGGTCAAACCTTCGCTGGATCTGGCGCGAACGTTCAACTCTGAGACGGACACCGTCACGAGCGGCTCTGCGTACTCCATGACAAGCTTCGAGCGCCCGGGCTCGTCGACAACCCCTGGGACATCGATCAAGTCTCCTGGGTCCTACACGCTCGGCAGCCCCTCGCGCATGACCATCGCGCGAACACGCTCCGAGTCCGGACCTGCGCGGCAGAACAGCGGGCCAATGCGCCCGCCCCTGCTCCCCATTGGCGAGCGCCCGCACTCCGTGCAGGTGCCGCACTCGCCCTCGTCTCTTCGCACGCCGTCCGATAGTGATCTGCGCGCGCGCATGTACCACGGCATGCCCGCCGTGCCCGTCACTGCGCGCCTCCCGGGTGAGACGCCTGTCGACTCACCGGACCTTCTCGACTTTATGTTCCCCGTCTCGCATTACACGCTCGCGCGCGAGCGCGGCGGCAGTGAGGGGCTGTCTCCGCTTGCGATTGCGCCGCCGGACATGACGAGCCCCCTCCGCAGCTCTAGCCTTGAGTCGCTCACGTCCATGTCCGCGAGCCGCCAGACGTTCCCCGAGACGCCGTACGCGTTCAGCCCCATGTGGTCCCCGATGCCGCCGCCGCTGCCCACATCCGTGCATGGTGCGGGATACGAGCGTGCGCTCCCGCGCACCGTATCCGTCAACCGCGGCGGCATGGCCGACATGAAGATGCGGCTTGCGCAGCGCAGTGCGGCGCTCGTGCGCTCGACCAGCGTGAACGGCGTCTCACCGCGTGTCCCGCCGACCCCGCCGCCGTCTGCGGAGAGCTCATATGGGCATGCCTCGCCCCCGGCCGCCGCACCGGCGCAGGAGAAGGAGTCCGCGCTGCCGCCCCCTCGTTTGTCCGCCATCGAGGAATCACTCTCGAACCCGCCGTCGCACCCGCCGTCCCCCGAGCCGTCCTCCGCACCGCCGCCGACGCCCGTGGAGCATGTCCTCAGGGAGGAGTACAATGCGTCCGCTCTGTCCCTGCATGCACCTACTACAGGATCGGGGAACTCGACGCGCACGCCGTCCCTTCGCCGCCAGCCGCTGCCGCCGCTACCGACCATCCCCCGCCTCCGCCTCCGCAGCCACAGTCGCAGCCGCCGCCTCCGCAAGCGGCGCGCATGCAGCCGGGCGATATGGAGTCGCCGCTGGGATCCCCTCCTCCGTCGTACGCGGCTGATGCCGAGGTATCTGGTGTGGCCTCCAGAGTCCCCCCAGACGCTGAGCGCAACGCAAGCACGAGCTCTGCACCGCAGGTTCTTAGTACGTCCTTGTCTACCGTGCCCGCAAAACGATCCCATTCACCCTTCCCATCTCCGCCGCTATCCGCAGTTCCTCCGCCCGCGTCATCCGTACTTTCTCGGGAAGAGGAGCCACCGATGGTACCGGTGCCTGTCCCTGAGAACCCGCCCCCGCCCTATGTGGAGGAGATGCGCAGGCCCGTGGTCCCCGCCGCCGCCGCCGCCACTGCCTCTTCACAACCTGCACCGCCGCCGGCCGTCTCGCAGCTGCGGCATGTGGCCTCCGACGCACACTTGACAAACAAGCGTACGCCGCGCACACGCCCCCCGCTCCCCGTGGGCCCGCGGAAGCCGAGCTTCCCGTCGGCCATGGCCGCGGCGACGCGTTCGCGGAACGGGTCCGTCTCGTCGTTCATGAGCAACCCGAGCGGCGCGACGACGGTGCGCAAGCCGTCGACGATCACGCTGTCCGGGTCGGCGCCCAAGTTCCAAACGAGCCCTGTCAAGTTCAAGGGCATGACGATGGAGGCGGCGCAGTGGACGCTCACGTCGCAGCAGCTGCAGGACGTCGTGTCGACCGCGATCAAGCAATCGTCGGACCCGTCGACGATCCGCCTGCTGCTTCTCGAGACGTACGGCGAGGCGCTGCCGGCGGAGATACGCCGGCTCGAGGCGCGCGGCACGGAGATACGCACGAGCTACAAGCTCGGGGTGCGCAGGCGGCGGTCGCTGCTGGGCTCGCTGACGTCCATGGGGGAGAGTCTGGACGCAGGCGATGCGCCAGCCATGCTCCGTGCTCTGGAAGAGCTCACGGAGGTCACGGACAGCCTCGACCAGCTGTCCGAGGAGCTGTACAGCGTCACGACCAGATCGCGCAGCTCGCGCATCTGCGCGACGTGCATTCGAGCAGCGCGCTGGCGATGGCGCTGCGCAAGCTCCATTCCAAGGTGATCAAGCAGTACACGGAGACACAGAGGCTTCAGGAGCAGCTGGCCGCCCTCGAGGCTGACAGGGAAGACGCCTGGAGGCAGGCACACGAGTTCGCGCAGGAGCTGGACGATCGCACGGCGGCAGAGCGGATGGGCCCGCCCGAGCAGGGCAGTCGTCGCTCAAGCCGTGTCCTCGTCGCACGCAAGAATAGCACGCGCGCTACGAAGGCCGGGCTGCGGTCCTCCATGTACCGACGAAGCCACCGGTCGTCGACGAGCAGTGCCCACAACAGTGTCACATCACCCGCCATGCGGTCCGCTGCGTCGGGGGTGGTTCCACCGGTCCCGCCAATACCGATGCGGAACCCGCTTGGGATCGTGACGGATTTGCCCACAGGCAGCTCGATGGGTAAGTGTTATTTCTACCTGGAGATCGTTTGGGTTTGCTAATCGTCCTGCAGGCATGTCCTCGGAATCGCCGTCGTCTGATATCAGGGCCATGATCGAGGCGCAGAGAGAAATCTGCGAGATGCTCGGCATCTCGCCGGAGGAACTGAAGGTTCCACCGCGAAGACGACGGTCTTTTTCCGCCTCGCTTGATGCTAAAGGGGCGATTTCACCCAACCTAGTGAGACGTGCTTCGGAAGTCCTGTCGATCACTTCGCGCACGCCGGGCAGTGCGCAGACTCTGTTCGGGATAGGATCACCCTTATGTCAGTCGGCTCATCTCTAGTCGTGCTGGTCATTGCGCTGACTTCCGCCCTCGATACAGCATCCTTGTGATCTAATTCATAATTATTTGGTCCTATTTATCTCCATCATGGTATATCTTTACCACTCGTTCAATCGTTATACCTGTTTATTGTAACCCACTCGCATTAGCATACTGGACTATGGCATTCCTTGCATGTTTTGGCCAAGCACTTCAACATTGATGATTCGCTACAGATTGTGCAATACAGGTAGTGTCGTACATGGCGCGAAATGCAGCAGAGCAGAGTAGCACAGCACAGGAATCGATGATAATAAGCATATGTCAGTTGGAGGGTATCTAGTGTCGAATGCGCTTCCGTCGTATTTGTAGCTCCTCTGCTTGTGTAGTTTGAGACGCAGAAGGCTCATCCAGAGGAGAACCGCCCATACTCGCCTCGCCAAGAAGGGACTCCGCTCCACCTTCCTCTACTTCCTCCTCCTCTGAACGACCCCGCTTGCGTGATGGTACAGGAGTTGCCAAAGGATCTTGATTACGAGCACCGGGTTCCTCAGTGATAGGGGAACCGGCAGCAGACGGTGATCGTGTCTTCCTTGACGTGCTTTTGTATGCAGGTTTGGGTCGAGGTCTCCGCTTTGGTGTGACGACAGGCGTTGCGGGTCTGCGGAGAAGACCCTCTTCATCACCTGTCGCTTCCGGTTCAACATCCGTGCCTGAATCCGCGGCTCGAGCCGATCTGGTGGTCCGCCGATTCTGCGGGCGTAACGCATCGCCACCTCCCATCAGGTCTTCCACGTCTCCATCGTCGTTGTCATCCTCATCAGTAGTGACCTGCTCTGCGCTCTTCGCTCCCTTCTTCCCGCCCCTCTTCCCTTTGCCACCCGAAGCTGAGATGCACGTTAGTGTTAGGACATGTCACTACAGGCAATCCAAGCTGACCTTTATCCTTTGTCATGGCCGTCGCAAGCCTCTTCTCGTATGCACGGCACGGCTCCCACAGCTTTGAAGTGGCTGAAGCCTCCAGTTTCGCCTGCGCAAGTATCTGGTCTACATGTGCCTTGCTGTTATGAGCATGTTAGCTGTCCGCAAACCGAAGTACCCATGAACAGCACGTACATCTTCAACGCATCCCTATTGTCGATGGTAGCCAGTAAGGGGAGTAGCACTCGGAAGAACGATATGGCCTTCTTGCGACCCTTCTTGTTCTTGCTGTTCTCGTAGGCAGACAAGCGCTTCCCAATCCACGTGAGACACAAAGTGTGCATCTCGACAACGCATTGGCTGTCCAGTCGGCGTATGACCGACAGTTGTGCACCGCGAATTTGCAGGCAGGGCACAAGTGCCTTGGCGAGAGCCACCGAGTGTTGTTCGCTCTCAACAACACCGTCGAGAACAAGTGTGAAGGACTGCAAGCGGGTTAGATGCGACTGTTTGAGCAGTACGAGCAGTACACTGCGCATAGAGAAACTCACATCGCATATGGCTTGATGCATCACTCTGACCACAGAGTCTCCGTGATCTTTATACATCCCCTCTTCCCGCAAGATCTCGACAGCAACCTTCGAGCACAGATCGAATGCGGGGCCTAGGCGCCCATAATGCCCGAGGAGGATAGCAGAATGTTGGAAATTTATGACACCCGCACGGATAGCGCGCAAAAACGTGGCGATGACACCTAAGAACACGTACTCCTTCTCAAGTTGAGAACGAGATGTCACATGTTCGCCGACTGACGAGTGTTGGACAATCAGTCAAGTCCAGACCAATTCACCGATCACCTACCTAGAGAGTTGCTCTTTGCGGGCTGCTTCCCCTTGCCAGCACGAGGCTTCTTGGTCTTCTTGCGCCCTTCGTCCTCCGATTGATTGTCATCGCTTTCCTCCTCCTCCTCGTCACTTCCATCGGCGTGCGCAGGTGCGGTTTCATCCAACTCTTCAATGTAACGCTCGATCTCCCCTTGTACGAATTCGGCGCACAGACGCTGTGCCTCGTCATCGAGGGAAAGGGGCAACGCAGCTGTAGGTAGCCTACTCCCGTCCGGTGCTATTGCCTGGGACGGACAGAAGAGGACGTGTAGGTTCATCAGATTTTGGAATGCCTGGAGGAATGTGGAATGTCAGAAGAAGACTACGCGCTTCGGTAAAATAACACGTACTGCCCGTCGAACACCTTCAACGGTATTGGACTGCGTTCCGACCGCGAACTCGAGCAGCTTCTCGAGGAGCGTTTCGCGCTGTTCCCGGAGTTTCTCCCCAAACAGCGCATCTTCCGCAGACGCCCCGACGTCTGCCAAATTCAGCCCCCGCGCCTTCCACATGATGTGAAGCGTGAGAAGGTGCAATGCACGGTCGATCATCTGCAGAACATTGAGTATACAGTACACCTCATCAAAAGCTGACGAACACTTACCAGCTCCTCCTCTTTGCTGCCGCGCCTCCCGCGCTCTGCCAGTGCGTTTACGATGTCCCACGCACTACTCTGCTTACCACCCTCGTCCTCTTCCATCCACGACGTCATATCTCGAATTCCGACGAGTGCCGCCAAGCGGGCACAGATCGCACCTAGCGAGAGGATCTCGTCCTCGTCGAATGACGCTACTTCGATTTCGTCCCGGCCAGGAATGGCATCGCGTAGCGACGACGAAAGCTCGTCCTCGAGCTCGAGTATCTTGGTGCTGTTCGTCTTGGAGAGGCTGGTGGCATCCATCATATGGCGGATAGTCGCAACGGCGTTGGTCAGGACGATCGGGGAAGAATGCGAGAGGAACTGCTTCGTGACGTCTTCCCACAGGTTGCTATATGCCTGCAAGCCTCGCGTCAGCCGATCACAGCGGAGTGGGCAGGAGACAGACGTACAGTCATCAGTCGCATCTCGAGGTACAAGTCGAGATTCATCAGCTGGGAAATGAGCAGCACGTCGGCCAGTCTCTTCTCATCGGTCTGATGTTTGACAAACAACCTGGGCAACCCCTCGATGAGAGCACGAGTGATATCAGAAGAGACAGTCTCGTCTTCTCCCTATGCAAATGGTAGTTAGCATGGGTGGCTAGAGACGCAGCGTGGGATCCGACCTTTTTCGCACCGGCAACGTCTGCCTTGGCCTTGCGGAGAACAGCAACCAACATCTCGAGGAGAACGGCCTCCTCCACCTCCTCAAGTCTCCAAGCTTCATCCACGTCCGGGTCGGCCGCGGCCTTCTTGCCCTTCTTGCCTCGTCCTTGGGAAGAGCCGTCCTCGCCAGCTGCAGAATGATCGAGCAACAGAACATCCAACAACGTCTCCCACTTGCGCACAGGCGCAATCTCATCCCAGAGCGCCTCCACTGCGAGCGCCGTGCGCCCCTTCTGGCCCTGCGCCATCAGCGACGCAACCTCCTTCGCCCTGCCGCGCGACGAAGGCCCTGCGCCCCCCGCACCCTCCTCCTCCCCGTCGCTATCCTCCTCGCTCTTGTCCAGCGCGCGCCCCCAATTCACAAGCAGCATCCCGAGCGCCTTCACCTCCGCGCGCTGCCGATCCCTCGCGCCCGCGCGCTGCCCGACCATGCGCTCCTCGACCGCCTCCTCCCACACCCCGCGCACAAACGCGCTCACCGCCCTGCGCACGCGCGCCTCCGCGTCGAACACAAGCAGGCACAGCCGCTCGCGCTGCGCGTCCTCGAGCAGCCCGTGCGCGTCGACCGCCTGCAGCACCTGCACGACCGCGACGCGCACCGCGAGCTCCGTGTCGCCCGCGGCCATCTCGACGAGCCGCGGCTTGAAGCGCTCCGTAAAGTGCTGCAGCGCCGCCGCGCCCGCGTGCGCGTCCTGCACGTACGCGCGCGCGAGCGCCCGCACGGCCTCGAGCCGCACGGCCGTGTGCGCGTCCGAGAGCACCCACCCGACGTACCGCAGGTACGCGCCGTCGAGGAAGTGGCCCGGGTGCCGCGCGAACCACTCGCCCATCGCGCGCACGCATTCTGCGCGGATGCTCGGGTCGAGGTCGCGGTAGCGGTGCACGAAGACGCTGCGGGGAGGCGTGAGGGTGAGCATGCCGTGCGGACGGGAACAGAAACGGGGGGTGGGGAGACGCTGCTCACCCGTCGACGAACTCCTTGAGGAACTCGGCGAGGCCCGCGCGGCGCTCACGCGCCTCAGCGGCCTTGCCCTCGAGCTCCTTCTCGCGCGCGGCGCCCTTGCCCTTGTTCGCGGCCGCCTTGCGCTTGCGCTCGCCCTCGCGCTGGCGGCTGATCACCTCCGCCTCCTTCTCGACCGCCGCGGCGACGTCGCAGAGCGCGGTCTCCACCTCGAGCGCGATGACGGTGGCGGTGTGGCGGAAGCTGCGCAGCTGCGACGAGGACATGGCGACGACCCATGTCTGCAGCGTCGCCATGAGGTCCGAGGTGTACAAGGAGCCGAGGGCCGCGGCAGAGGAGATCAGGCGCTCGAGGAATTCGGACAGGGACCTGCGGAACCGCTTGAAGACGGGCAGTTTGGACGTAAGGGGGTATACGGGGGAGTCGTCCTGGTCTCTGGGACATTAGCATGTGGCGCGAGCCAGTCGAACGCGGGCGCGCACCTTCTTGAGGCCCTCTGTGAAATTGTCGAGGGCGTCGACCACGCCGTCGTAGTCGACGACCTCGTCTTCGTTTACTGAGTCGTTGCAGCCGCACGCGCGCAGGATGCAGTTGATGAGTTCGGCCTGGCTAGGCCCGGGTGTCTGGGAGAGCGACTCTAGAAAGTCCTCCGCTGTGGACTGCAGCGCGGCGGCTGGATTGATGATAGCATCTGTGCATGTGGTCAGCGGCGCGATCTGGAGGTGCGAGGTCCGGCAGAAAACATGCGCATCGCAACACCTGCAGAGCTTGATAGGAATATGAATGCGACAGCCTGTGCAGTGTCGTGATGCCGCGGTGGGCCTTCCAGATGCAGTACGATGCCAATCGCGCAGCGTCAACGGCATCATGGCGGAAATGACATGGGTACGGCACAGCTCCAAGCAGCTGCGGACCCACGCCGCACCGCGACCTCGCCCGAATAGCCCCAAAAGCCAGAAATTGCAGAAGTAAACATACTGAAGAGCGCGTTATCCCCAGATATCTTGGTATCCTTTGCCACCTTCTCGGCATCGAATTCGCCTGCGTCGGCCGCGGGCTGTTTTCCCCTCCGCGTTGCGACCTTTCTGGGCCTCGGAGCCTTGGGTACGTTGGCCTTGGAAACCGACGATTTCGTGGTAGGCTTCTTCGGTGCGGCTGGAGCCTTGGCGGTTCGAGGCTTCTTCGTGGGTGGTGGACCCTTGGGCTTCCGTTTGGGCTTGGGAGCGGCCTTGGGCTTGGGCGTCGCGGCCTCATAGTCCTCTTCTGGCTCTTCGTCCCCGTCGTTGGAATCTCGATCGGAGGGCTCGCTGCGCTCATCGTCGTCGGTCGTTGCGTCGGACCGCTTCCGTTTGATGAGCGTGCTGTTCACTGTGGGTTGGGGTGGTCAGAGACGCTCGGCGCGTGGCCAGAGACGGTGAGGTACCGGAGACGAAGTGAGCGGCTTGTTTCTTGTCTCGCTGGGAGCGACGGGGCTCTTGAGAGTTTGTAGGCTCCGAGTCTGCCATGGGGGAAGTGGTGATTGTGTCGCGTGTGGTTCGCGTGTAGTTGCAACGCGTTCTGCGCGTGTTCCGTGGTGGCTCCTGTAGTCAATCTGTAACAATTCTCCAGGACAACAAAACGGAGTAACAAACAGAGCTGTACGAGCGGAAAGTGATGTGCTCTTGTGAGTGCAGACGCGGAGGCTGCAACGCGTACGGCCAAGCGCTCGTTGGCCACCGTTATCCAAGTAAATATCCCTTAAATATCCCACTATCAAATAAATGGAAATCTAATCACTCTGCTTGCGGCGTCCATCAGCTTCAAGCTTCAAGCTCAAGCTCAAGCCGGACTTATCATCTCAAGCATCTCGTGTCTTGGGCCCAACTGGAACGGCTTGGTCACGGAAACATATCTTCTCGCTATTGTTTCGTGGCTGGCGACCAACACAGCTCTTGTTCCAGCCGTCTTCTGCCTCGGCGATGCCAGATACTATGCGCTGCGATCTCACAACATCAGCTCTTGGACACTGTCAATACTCAGCCCGTTGTCTTGACTTCCGCCGTCATGTCTATCTGATCAGGGACAAGGTCTTGTCTCAGCTCCGGTGGTCTCTATGTGCTCTGTAGTGTCTCAGCAGAGCACCCATCTCTCGTGGTCTCTTTCCGCACAATGGAGCCACTGCCCGACGCTCGACTCGTTGCGTATACTGCGGTCGCCGAACACATGGCTGCCGCGTTGTGTATTGTCGCTCATGATCCCGGACGCATCTTGTCAACAACTAATCACTCGATCAGTACCGCCATCGCCGACGCGCTTTGCCCTCTGCTCTCAAAAGCCACAATGGTAGGCCACCCTTTGTACAACCACACCCCCCGCAGCTTGGGCCACGCTTCCACAACCGCTTTGGCCACTCCAAAAGACTATACAAGCCGCGATGGGCTCCCCGTCTTTCACATCACATCTACCTTCACCAGCTGTACCACCGAAGAAGCGAGACTACCTCGGAAACCTCGTCCAAAGATCGCCTTACATGTCATACATGCCTTTCGTCCCGAGCCCCCTCCCGAGCCCTTCACACCGCAGACGCGATTCTGTCGGACAAATGCGCCCTCCCCCAAGTCCGTACAAAGTCGATGACCGCTTCGCCCTCCGCCCTCCTCCGCCCTCCCCCAACTGGTCCATCTACCCCCAGCCGTTCACCCCAGTGACCCCCCGGCGGCCCTCCATCCCCCTGCCCGCCCCGGCACTCTCAGCCATCACAAACGTCCCCCAAGTGACACTCGCCCCAGCCCCCGCGCGACGCGTCCGCGCCCGCACCTCCGACGCCCCACCGATCGGGCCCTTCCAGTTCCTCCGCGTCCTCCCCGGCGGCTCCTTCGGCGCGACCCACATCACGCGCGACCACGGCTCGGGCCGCGTGCTCTGCACGCGCGTCTTCAGCAAAAAGAGCATGGCCACCGACAACCTGCTCTCCGACGGCCTCCTCACCGAGCTCCTGTGCTACCGGCGCATCGCCGCGCGCCCCGCGCACGACCGCGCGTTCCTCATGGAGATGCACGCAGCCCTGCAGGACGACGCCAGGATCGTGTTCGCGATGGTCAGTCCCGTCCCGCCTTCCTCTCCTCCCCGTGTGCCGCACGGCTGACGCGAGACTCCGTGCGCAGCCACTGATGCAGTGCGACCTGCTCGCCGTCATCCACGGCCGCGGCGACAAGCGCCGCACGCGCCGCTGGGTCGCACAGGTGGTGAGTCGCGCCCGCCCCATGCCCATGTCCATGCTCACGTCCCCCACCAGGCCCGCGGGATCGACGCGCTCCACGCGATGGGCGTCATCCACCGCGACGTCAAGCCGGAGAACCTGCTGCTCGACGCGGCGTCCGACACGGTGCGCATCGCGGACTTCAACGCGGCGTACGTGGACCCGGCCGGCGGCGCGCTCGAGCGCCGCGCGGTGTACGCGCGCGAGTACATCGGCAGCAAGCCGTACATGGCGCAGGAGGTCGTCGAGCGCCGGTGGTACGGCCGCGCGGTCGACTGGTGGGCGCTCGGCTGCGTGCTGTTCGACTTGACCATGGGCGAGGTGCGTGCGGCATGTCTGTCTGTCTGTCTTCTGGCCGCGGCTGATGGTGTGTGCGTCGCGCGCGCAGCTCTTGTTCCGCAGCGACCAGCAGCGCACGAAGTACGTCGGCTGGGACAGGAAGACGGAGGGCATGTCGTACCTGGCGTGGGCGGGCGATCTCACGGACGTGGAGGAGAGCGTCCTGGCGGGGGTCCGTCTGCTTTCCCCGCCTCCGCCGCCCGGCCTGTTGTGCTCACGCGTTCTGCAGCTGATCCACCTGAGCCCTGCCAAGCGGTTCGACATGGCCGACCTCCGGCGGCACCCGTACTTTGTGGACGAGAGGGGGTACGCACCGCATGCCTGTCCTGCATCCGCGCTCCGCTGCTCACACCCCGTTCTGGTTATTCAGGGTCAACGTGCTCGATGCCGTCCAGGAAGAAGCGCTGCGTCCTCGTGCGGCCGCGAGGCTCGCGCGGGACACGTACGAGGTCAGCGCGGCGCTGAAGGACACACCCCTCTGCCACGCAACGCCGCACCCGCCGCGCACCGCCGCCGCCGCCGCCGCCGAGACGCACAACTTCTGTGCTATCGGCTGGGTGAACCCGCGTGGACTGTGGGGCACCGCGTGAGCGTCAGCCTTTTTATTTGTTTATTCTCGTCTTCCCGAGGCTGCGTCACTTATTTACTTATCACTCTGTTATTCTCCTGCCGTTACATTGCCGTCCCCGCCTGTCGCACCACCACCTGTATCGCTAGCACCCTGCCCTGCCCAATGATAGAGCTCTTGCGTCGTAGCATGTTCGCGAGTTGTATGGAGTCTAAGCTGCGGAGCCGTTCGGACGATATGCCGCCCCAATGGTTACAACGCGAAGCTTTGGGACTGTAACTGTCGAGGCCTTCCGGAAGCTGCAGACGACCCTGCGTGAAGTGCCTGGTTGCGCAAGGCCGCAAACGCGAGCGAGTGATCTCGTAGTGAAGTGTCTCCCGCGTAAGACAGAGTGACCGGCAAAACGGTGGCCACGCCCACGTGCCGTGCAGAGTCGACCTGGTGGCCGAGCTTTCAATATGCAATGTGCACAATGCCCATCTGGGATGCGGGCCAAGCCGTCGAACTAGTGCAGTAGCATTAATATCGTGCTAGCGTGGTGTGTTTAATTGTGCACGTCCGGCAGCTGGCGGCATCGATGCTACTGACTTGTGATCGAAACAGGACGACCGCGCTCGCGATCGGCGCGAGGGACGTGTTACCGCCGAGGGACCCTTGACAATCCGCCTCCCGCCAGGGCGGATGCGGGCGAGGCGAGAGTCGACGCCTGACGACATTGCAGCCTCTCTACCGCGTGAGCCGCTTCCGCCGTTCCCGACGCTGCGTGCTCTGAATCGGGCTCGCGCCGATGCGTCGCTGCGTCAACGGTCGAGTCAGGTGTCGCGGGGACGGTGCCGGGCGTGTAAGGATGTACAGCAGCACTTACTCATGTACCAGCTTACCAGCACGTCAGAGAAGGGTCCCAGCCGATATGAGATGGTTACTTGCACACATCTCGACGGATCGATGGCCCCTCCGATCGGCTCAGGCCTGTGACGACGGCCTCGTCGACGGGATGCCTGATCGAATCCTGGGCTGGGGCGCATTCAATGTTCTGAAGTTGGTTGGCATACGGACGAATAATTGCCCTCGCGTGAGGCCCCAATGCGGAGACGGACGGGCGCGTGTCGGTGCCAAAGCGGCCCACGCACTGGCACAGGGAACGATCAGGGTCCCCGACAGCTGCATTATTGCCGGCAGAGGTGCCTTGTGGACCATCGTGAGATACTCCATCGGGTCCATCAGGGCGGGGCAGCCGGGCTTGCACCGCGCCCACGTCGCCTATGCGTATGTTCTGTGCGCAGCCAGTATGTAAGTGAGTGCAGCGTTTCGCAATGCCCGCGTCGTCAGGACAGGAGATGAGGACGACGGGGGGAGCGTTCTCGACCGCTCGCTGGCGCCGGCATCGGTCTGCGAATCGTGCTGATGCCATTCTGGGTCCGCGATAAGGTCCCGCGGCGCACATAGTCAAATCCACGTGCCTGGGTTGTGAAAAAAGGTCGGCAGGCTCTGCTGCGCCAGGTGTATATGTACGGTGGAAGATGAACTGATGGATGACCTGTGCGCATGCTAGCTGTGTTCATTTCCGCACGGTGGGAATGGGCTTTTTGTGAGCTGAAGCTGACGGTGCTGGCCATCAAAAGATGAAGGGAGGATTGAGACCCGTCAGGCGTGCTTGCAAGAGGGCAATTGTGGCCCAGTAGGAGGCAGGCCCTGGCAGGGGATTGACGAGATAGACGATAGCCGAGGATGCGCGGGTCGAGCAAGGGATTACCGCCGCGCGCTCACCTCCGTCCTTTTAGGGTGCCGACTTCTCTTCCATGTACGCCCCGTCGTTCTGCCCCCCTCCGGCTCCGCTCCCATGCAATTTTAAAAAGCCAACGTCCCGATCCTCTCCCCGGCTTCCCCCTCCCCGCCCTCCTCGCAGATTAATGGTCGCCTGCCCACGCCCGTCCCCTCCCTAGTCCCGAACTGAACGACTCTCATTTGACCCTTTATTCTACGCCTTACCCGCTACATTCTGCAGCATCAGGATGCCTGCAGCCCCCACCAGCCGTCTACGCTCAAAAACATCAGACCTGTCTGACCCCCGTGGAAAGAGTGCAGAGCCAAAACACCCTGAGGCGCGTTCCACCCCACCCGCACCCGAACCCGCTGCAGAAGCCGCGACCCCGACCAAGGGGAAACTCAATTTTGGGTTTTTCAGCCGCAGGAGAAAGTCCAGTGCATCGTCTACCGCGCCTTCCATCTCTCGAAAATCCACCGATACCAGAGGCAATGCTGACAGCGAGGTGCCCCCCGTCCCGCCGATTGATGTATCTAGGCTGTCTTCCAGGTAAGCCTGATTCATCTCGTCGTTCACAGACGCGCCGCTCCCTGGAGTCCCCGAAGCGCACTGAGCAAGCAGTGAGGTTTTTTTGCGATGTGCGCGTGGGCTGGAATATGACGCAGGCGCCGTCGAGCGCCTATGTGATATTATTCGTGCTTGGGAGCTGAGCGCTGAGCTCGAGATGGGAGTTGAGCGCGAGATGCATACCGTGGATCCCCAAGGTTAGAGTCACTATCATAGACTTCCAAGTTCAGGAAGAGGAAGCGCCAGAAGCGTCCCTCGGTGGTCCTAGGCTGCCTCGTGGTGATCGACGTCGTGCTACGTTCAATTGGCCCTTGTGCTTCTACTTTGTGGCGCACCGTGTTAGTCCCGAATGCTGACATTCGCCCCGCAGCACTATCACGCCCCGACGGTCGTTGTCCTCGCCTTCCTCCCCGACAACGCCGACGGCTCGCTCCTATCTCCCCTCATTAACTGTTGCCTCTCCTTCTTCCGATGCCGCCGCACACGCAGCAACGCAAGCAAGGGGCCAGCCTCCATCACGCGCTAGCTACTCAGGGCAGACACCAGATCCGCAGAAGGCCACTTCCACGGTTCCCGGAGCGTATCTGCGCCAACTTCGCCCGCAGAAGTCGACGTCATTCGAATTCACCAGGCGTAGTAGCAATGACACTACTGCGAGCAGCTCAGGCGGCCGCCCTATCATCACCATTTCTGCCCCTCCGGTCAATGTTGAGGACGATCGAGACCGATTCACGACTCCTCGCACTGCGCCCGCACCCCCACCCACGAGTTCGACCTCTCGCATTGCCAGGAAGGCCTTCGCGACCCCGACGTCCAGCCCATCTCCCCCTTCGTCTCCCCCTTCGTTCATGCGCTTCCACAGACCACCCTCCAATCAAGTACAGAGGCCCGTGCCACCGCCGAAGGACGACCCCGGTAAGCGGAGACTGTCTTCCGAGCCTCGCAGCCATGGTCTGTTTTCTTCTCGCAAGAGCACTAGTACGGCACCTCCCCCAGTGGAGCCTCCTAGTCCCACGGGGCCGTCTCCAAGGGACCGCATACGAAGCCGACCCAGCGCGCTTCCGCTCTCTTTGCCGAAGCTGAAGCCTAAACAGGAGAAACCGCAAGCCGTCATACCAAAGAGGAGCGTATCGGGGATGAGCACCACCTCGCAGTCAGCATCTGACAGCGGGCAGGGTTCTAGCCCCTCCCCGCCCACGACACGCAGGAAGATCCCGATAAGTCCATCCTCGATGAAGCCGCCCTTGACGAAGCCTCTGCCTCCGGTGACGGCAACATCGCGGAGGCTGCCCAGCGCAGGGCCGCCGACAGAACCCCTGCCGTCGCCCCCACCCGGTGCAGCAAAGAGTCCCGAGGAGCATCCTTTTCCCGCGCTTCCGACCATCCCCTCCTACTCCTCCGTCGGCCGCAAATCCGTCATCTCGATTGCCACCAAGAATCCCCGCTCGCGCACAAGCACCGTCTCGTCCCTCGCGTCCTCCGCCTCCGCGGTCGACCGGAGCGACACCACCCGCTCATCGCCTGCGGACGAGCGCGAGGAGGACAAGGGTTCGCTGCGGCCGCCCGGGTCGGTGTCGGACACGGACGAGCCAGCGGGCGAGCCCGCGAGCGTCGAGCAGCTGCGCGACGCGCTGAACGCGCAGAGCGCCAAGTACGCGCGGCTCTCCGCGTACCTGCTCACGCTCACGGAGCGGCACGCCGTGGAGAAGAGCGAGCTCGCGCGCCGCATCGAGGCCCTCGAGCGCGAGGCGCGCAAGCGCGAGCGCGAGGTCACCGGCCTCCGCTGGCTCGTCATGAACGCGAACCTGGGCCCGACCCCGGGCGAGCCGAGCGGCAGGGCTGCTGCGCGCGCCGCGCCCTCACCCTCGCGCGATGCGGCGGGCCGCATGCGCTCGGGCTCGAAGGCGTCGCAGCAGAGCTACGCGTCGGGCGCGCATGACAGCCCGGTGGAAGGGCGCGGGGCGATGTCGGTCGACTCGCATACGGGCAGCATAGAGGAGGGCCTGTTCGAGATGCAGCGGTCCGTGTCGGACTTCATCGCCCCGGCCACGAGCCCGCCGCCTGCGGAGGTGGACGCTCTCCCTAGCCCGCGGCCTCCCGGTGGCACCTCGCTGATAGGGCAGCACAAGCGCTCGAACACGCTGCCGGATTCGCTCTCTGTGGAGCCTGCAAAGCGCAAGGAGGCGCGCCGGACGAGTTCTCCGCTGATTGCTGGGGCTTCTGGCCTCAGTGTGTCTTCGACGGGGCTGGGGATCAGCGTGGACATGCCGTCCATCCCGTCGCTGCCCTGGAGCGACGATGGACACGCGAATACCACTCCCCCGACGAGCACGTCGGCGGCGTCCTCGCTGCCTTCACTCGCCGCAGTGAACACGGCTTCATCCGGGCTATCGGCCATCCCCGAGTCGCCCGGCAGACTTCCCGAGAACGACAAGGAGCAGGAGAGGAGGGAGAAGGAGGAGCGACGGGCGTCTCGCGCGCTCAAGCGCATCTCGGCCTCCTCGTCCTCGGCCTCCTCTGTACCCGCCTCCTCCACCGCATACAGCAATAATCTGAAAGTGGGGACGTCGCCGTCGATCGGGCAGGTGCTCGACAGCGCCACGGACGAAGAGACGGACATGGACACGATCCTGCGGAAGCTGCGCACCTTTGGCTCGTAGTAGGCCGCCCGCGCAAAACAAGACTCGGACTTTACGAATTCACGTATATCCCCCCTCCCTCTCCCTCTCCCTCCTGCGCTGCTTTCCGCGTGTACATCTTCACCCCAGGTTTCGCAGCGGACGCGCTTCCTTCGTTCCACGTCCTGCATGTCGATGATTGTTCGATGTTCAAATGTTGCTCGGATACCCAGGTATCGCGGGCGTGGCCTAATTTGTGGTCTACGGGGCATTACGCATATACTCTCCTCCTCCTCCTAGTCATCTGTATCATGGATCGCCGTCGTTCTTTGGACTTGTGCATCTTTCGTTTAGAACATCATAGCTGTATCGTCGTTATTTGTGTAATAGAACATACCACATTTATATAATTCCATGTTGGTTCCTCGCGTCGTTTGGCGGGATGTGCAGATGTGGATGGACGGCGCTGAGGAGCAATTAATAGGGGCATCAGAGCGTGTTTGAGAAGACCTCGGTCGCGAACTTTCCCCCGCCTTATGTAATTCCCGCGTGAACTTATCGACTCGGACTCGCCGCTTGTCTACGCCTCGTCGTGGCCCTGCCCGTCGCAAACTTCCTCAGTCTAAACTACCTACTGGAACTGCGAATAAAAGGCCTTTGAACGAGTGATTGTCACCATGATCGCAGAATCCTTCAGCATACCTGTCTTGCTCGTCCCTCCCGTCGGCTCTGCGACCTCTTCCGCCTCCGATTCCCCCGAAAAATATCGGTACCTCACATCTGTTCCCTTCATACATACACCACCCACTATATCCGACTTGGAACATGCTGTCCTTGATGCAGTTCGTGTCAGAGCAAAATGGCTCAAAGTCCCTCCAGACAGTAATTTGGAAACCACGATACATGAGGTACGACAAACAGGGCTGGCCTGAGATATATATTCATACCATTCTCCTACAGCTTGTACAATCTCTTAGGCCTGCCGTCAAAACCGACAAAAATTTGGCGGAGGCATATGAAATTGTCAATGACCAATATCTATATGAGAACGGGTTTGCATACAACATGGACCACTTGTTGGGAAGTGTTGGAAATCTTGAGAACTTGGTCGCCATTCTACGTGCGTTTTCAAAAAGGTTTTCAACCCTATCATCACACCCGAAAAATAGACATCGTCCCCCCAGCTGGCCCAACACTGACCACTGTGCAAGAAGTGAACGAGTCGAGTGCACAGCTCCGTCAGTATAGTCCCTTCTGACGGTAATGTTCTGTCTGATAACCCCGTAGGTCGCGAACATATTGCCACCGCTGCTAAAAAGCGAAAATTTCCTTCGACCGGTGCTCACACCGCGGACCGTATCGTGACTCAAAATCCTACCCGTGTGGACGCCGTCTACAATTACCGTCCTATCGATTTGGCTCCTCCGCCAATCACCCTCTATCATCCAGTGTTTGCCAAGTTTCTGCAGCTGATGGCTGAACCCCAAATATTTTCGGACGAAGAGCTCAATAACGCGCAGAGTTTCATCACTTTGGCCGTAGCGTATTACAAAGAAGAAGCCATCCGGAGGAGGAAGCTACAGCTCGTTATGGGCGCAGCGGTGCACAAGAACATTCTGGTGTCTGAGGGTCTCTCCTACACGTCAGACAAGACTCGTAGACTCGAACCAGATGGCTTGGTGTCGTCGGCAGATACACCCGATGGCTTCTCGACCATTACTGCCATACATGAGGTGAAGCTCGAGATTGGAGATGGTGGTTCCGATCCAATCGCCCAGGGAGAGTGTGTCTATGTTGCCATATACTCGTCCAACGAGGTATGTCCCTTGCGGTGCTGTGCGATCTGGATAGTGACAACCCGACAATAGGCTCGGTTTATCCGAGAAGCATGTTGTTGTCCGGCGTTCATCATCGGGATGGCAGGTCCGAATATCATAGTGAGCGGTGCAGTGTTCGTCGACCAGCTCGTTGCGCAGACCCTTACGGACTACATCTCTGTCGTCCCTCGCCCGAGCCAAGACGGGCGCTCCCCACTCGACGACGCAGGCTATCGTGTTGCGAGGCTTTTCCGCGCATTGAAGACGTGCATCATAGACCTGGACGAGTACTATTCGGAATTGGTGCAAAATATTTACCCTCTGCCAGCACCCCCGATTGCTGGTGTCCTAGGTGGGTGCCGTTCTACCCACGGGTCCACTACAAGCGGTCGTATCTTGCATTCACCCTCGATGATCAGTCCTCACTTCACCACATACCGCGACGTTTCAGGCCAAAATGTCGTGCTCACGTACAAGTCACGGCTAATCCCAGAGATCAGCATGAAGGCGGTCTTTATTGCAGAAGCCAAGAGCGAGTCCGAGACTGCCACGGTCGTCGTCAAATTCGCATACAAATACAACCAGGAAGCGCACAACTTACTAGCGACTGCGTCGCCTCAACAAGCGCCGAAGTTGCGGTATTGTGCATACGAAGCCAGTGTGCGCATGCAGGTCGTCGTGATGGACTACATCGAGGGTAGGGAAGTCGACGACGTGTTGACGCAGCCGGCGCACATCGAGTCGCTCCGCTGGGCGCTGACGAAGTTACACGCCGACGACTTCGTGTTTGGTGACTTGCGAGCCCCGAATGTGTTGATTGTGGACGACCGGGTTGTACTCGTCGATTTCGACTGGTGTGGGAAGGCTGGGGAGGCGCGGTACCCCAGCGATATCGCGCTAGGTACATCGATGTGGCACAGTGGGGTGGAGCGGGGAGGACTCGTTGAAAAGGCGCATGACGAGTACCATTTCCGCGCTCTGACGAAAGAGGATTTGTGATCACCTCCTCGTCGGCCTCCTCTGTACCCGCCTCCACCGCATACAGCAGTAATCCGAAAGTGGGGACGTCGCCGTCGATCGGGCAGGTGCTCGACAGCGCCACGGACGAAGAGACGGACATGGACACGATCCTGCGGAAGCTGCGCACCTTTGGCTCGTAGTAGGCCGGCCGCGCAAAACAAGACTCGGACTTTACGAATTCACGTATATCCCCCCTCCCCCTCCCTCTCCCTCCTGCGCTGCCTTCCGCGTGTACATCTTCACCCCAGGTTTCGCAGCGGACGCGCTTCCTTCGTTCCACGTCCCGCATGTCGATGATTGTTCGATGTTCAAATGTTGCTCGGATACCCAGGTATCGCGGGCGTGGCCCAATTTGTGGTCTACGGGGCTTACGCATATACTCTCCTCGTAGTCATTTGTATCGATCACCGTCGTTCTTTGGACTTGTGCATCTTTCGTTTAGAACATCATAGCTGTATCGTCGTTATTTGTGTAATAGAACATACCACATTTATATAATTCCATGTTGGTTCCTCGCGTCGTTTGGCGGGATGTGCAGGATGTGGATGGACCTGAGGAGAAATGGATGTATGCACAGGCGTAGGATCAGCTGTGTCTCGCGTGCATACAGCTGATATCAGATCATGGCGCACTCGGTACTCACAAGTGCAGTGTGTGTCAAGACCTGGTGCAGCGTTCACTGCTGCGCTTTGGATGACAACATCCAATATCATGTCTCATGCAACCATGGTGGAAATACTCTAGCACTCACCGTGAAACCAAGCTATTTTTTGCATTCAGACAGATGTCATCCGGATCCGGGAGTAACGATCACATCGGTGCGCGACCATATACACCTATTGGAAAGGCGCGTATTGTTTCGGCCCCCGGGTCCACCGATGGGTCAATCGACGCAGTGACAGGTCGAGTGTATTGCGGTGTACAACTGGAGATCAAGCAGGTCCTGTCCACACAGTAATCAGATTGCACAATCCGCGAGTCTTCGAAAATGAGACGTGTTAACCTGCACACCAGTCGGCGTCGTCCATCGCCTGGACGGTAACCCGCATTCATACGCCTTCCGACGTGCAGTATCGGACTCTACACATCTGGAATTCGGACTCACCGCATCAATTATACAACCGACCTCAAGAGGCATTCCCGCGCGCACGAGGAGCTCCGGACGCAAGAATGTCCGATTGACAAGCATGGAGGTCACAAGCCCTCCAACGTCTCGCCCGTGTGGCGCTGTCTAGAGCATCCGCGTGTCGAGCACATACTCTAGTATAGATACACGGTGAAGTTGGTGTGCGACGAGTAGGGAGATTCCCATCGGACTTAAGCTTCAACGCGAGTCCTGTTCTCGGGAGCGAGGATCATGAAAAATGAACAGGACGAGTTAACGGATGTGTTTGAGGCAAATTGTGATGCTGATTCTTAGCACAACACCGACTGAGGTACTTGGGCTGGTGTTCCTGCAGTCTGGACGCGTTTTGGATGGACTAGCGTTCGGGAGGAAATTCGGTGCCGGTAACTTACAGGTTGTAAAAAATCTCCCCGCCGGGGGTATTTCTTACAAGACGTTACATACGTATATTACATTGTCACACGTGATACTATAGCGTCACGTGCGGTTATTTCCACCGAGAAAAAAACCATGTCTAAGTTGTTATACAGCATCTCTGAAGTCAATCTCTGTTTAGTTAATATCATGACTTCATCTTCTGTGTCCGAGTCTTCAGCTGAAGTCATTGTCATTCTGTCTGTGACCTTGGCAAATTTGTGCTCCTCCACTGGCAGTACAGCATCTGCAAGAAATTTGAGAAAATCTTGAGACCGGTGTGATCAAACTCATCCTCAGTTGCGAACGTGCTTGACACGATACTTCCGATTCCAAGTAAGGTTCGACACGGGTTACACCGTGGGTCCCAAAGAGCACACCTTACCTGCAACTTGCCCACAACACCACCGCGGGTTTATGTCCTAACGTCAACCTGCGGATACAAACTCGAGATCTCATGTATTCACAGCTAAAAGAATCAAGAAGGCTATTTACATCTCGATGTCCTGAGCATTGTCAACTTAGTAACTATCTTCCCCATCACTGTGTGCACACCCTTTTGTGTTTCTCCCACCGTGACTGACAGCTTCAATAAAGTCAGCAATGTGTAGGATGTTGGTGTGTCCCTACGAGCCGAGGCACAGCATGGTGTGCACTGACTTTGGAGCTAAGCGGTTGCACATGAATAAAGCACATGTTAACCTTGCGAAAATGTACGCTCAATGATGGTCGACATGGCTGCTCCGAAGCATCAAATAACCTTGAGAATACGATTAATATACAGACTGACCTGGTACAGACAGGAAATCAAGGGCGAGCCAACAAAGTACAGGGTATGCACAGCAGTTTTACCACCACCATGTACATGTAACATTGGCCCACTCAATAGGGAGTGTAAGATATTTGTTGAAGTCACAGTGAACCTGAGCTGACATCAAAACAGCCAAAGAGACAGTACCGAAATTCCAAAACCTGAGTGCGAGCTAGGGAGTAGCAAGGTCTATAGTGAGCACTCAGCAACAAAAAATGCACACAACACAATGACACTTACTAATGCCTTCTGCATGTCCACGGGTCACTCTGCCACACCAGTAGCCAAAATTGGAGCCACCAGTGACACAACCTTGGTGCACGCCAGCCAGTGTGAGCCAGTTTCAAGTTGCTTCATCTACCCACTGAGATGGTAAGTCATGCTACAGGAAACACTCAGTCTTGATGCCCAGGTGTAAGACTAGAGAGGATGGTCAATATGCATACAGACTGATACAGTGAATCCACAACTGAAGACAAACTCATTGCAATTTGACAGACACTGGACACGTTGGTGTCAAAGTAGTACTAGAGGCTGACTTTGATGAACTGGTTGAAATCAATTTTGGTTGTTGAGACCATGGATAGAGTGCAGAAAACATAGGTCAGTTTGAATGGGAAACATGCCAGATCAGGAATATAGGCACCTCAAGATAGTCTGATCAACTGTTGGGAAGGCCGGGTGATGAAAGTCTTCGACATAAGTCAATTATGCCGAAGGGTGAGCCCGGGGAAGCAGGGAGGACCTCAGACGTTCGACGCAAGTCAATGGCGCCGAACGTCGACTCGGGAGGACAAGCAGGCTGAGGCGGGAGGCACCTGTGAATGGTAGTCTCGTGACTTTATTTATTTACATTACTTACATGGGCATTTTGAGGGGCTGTAACTTATCCGTAAGTTACATGTAATATACATGTAACTTACATCTTTGTAATTTACATCACATATTCTCCCTAACGCTAGGATGGACGTCGAAAGGTAGTACGCGTCGAGGTCACGCGTATCGATCGCAGCTGATGAACCTAGATTGGGTGTCCAACGTCCAACGCCTCTCTTCCCTCAACCTCTTCGTTCTCGTTGACGTTTCGCTGCTTTCACTGCTCTCGCCCTCGAACGAATTGCCAATCGTCACCATGTCCGACAATTCCCAAGTGTACATCCTTCGCGGTAAGCTCTTGGTTCGGTTTCAAGCTAATCCGGATGTTTCTGACTGGCCGAGCTCCCGTTCGAGTGTGCAGTCATCAATGCAAAGACCAGAACCAATCCCATTCCCATCTCTCTTAAAGCACCAAATCTCTATGTCAAGATCCGTTTTCCCGACTCAGGCTCTGGTCAGAAAATACAGAAAACACATGTGATCAAAAGATCCTACAGTCCTGTCTGGGACCAAGAATTCACCATGTGAGTGCAAATTGGTTGTTCTACTTTGCCTGTGGATTCCCCGGGCTGATTATTCATGGTCTTGAACAGTAAGGGAGTCAGCAATATTCTTACAGAGCTTCAATTTGACTTGAAGCATGACTCATACTTCTGGAAGTTTTATGACTTATGCTTTGGTACTGTCAGGATTAGTATCAATCAATTGATCACACAAAGCAAGGACAATCCCTGTAGATATCCTCCTAACTTATTTTCATTCTACTGATTTACATTATACTCATAGGCAAGCTTGATCTTCAGATTATGAATGAATCAGACTTAAGAAGCAAGCTTGGATGGAGTCTTGAAGTTCAGCTAACTATGCATTCTGTTCATGACACAGAAACTCTTCAGCAGGCTATAGCTAGAATTCAGAGACATCCTCATGTGGCACATGGTGTTTCAATGATTCAGGGTGTTGAATCACAGACTTCCCTGGCAAAGGCAGTGAAAACACTACTTTTCAAGCTGGGCATAGTGAAAAGTCTTGTGGATGAAATAGCCAAGGTAGAGATATTGTTAGTATTCAGGTTATCATACTCATAGTGTGCATCAGGTTCATCCTTATCTCAATGCAGTTTGGCAAGTGGTATCTGCAATGTACAAGGTAAAAGGAATTGTATTCATAAAAATATTAGTGTGCACTCAAGAGCTGGCATTTTGGTAGGTAATCAAAGCACAATATGATAGAGATCAAGAAATCATCAGTCTTGTGGCAGCCATGACTGATGCTCTCAGCTTCATTGAGGATGCTCAATTGATTGACCAGCCTCATAATCAGCAGCAGTATCTTCACAAAACACTCTTGAAGATCTTACCACAGATATGGGAGTGTGCTTTATTTGTGAAAGAATATATTGCTGATGGTTTTTATGGTAAGTTCATTATCTATCTATACTTACTAGTTGAAATGTCAAGTGTTTTTATCAGAGAGACTCAAACATCAAACATTCTCTGAATGTGCCAAGATCATCACTGACATGAAGACAAACTTGGTATCACTTAGAAACTCTCTTGATTCTGGATCAGTCATTCATGCTGCTATTACATCATCAATGATTCTGGAGAATGTGCAGAGCCTATGTGTGTATGATTGTCTTCTTATCCTGGTTGACACTGAAATGAGATCTTAGTTTTGAGCCAACATCTCAAACCAGCTGAGATGGAAGTCTCTCACAGAGGAGTTTGCCTTTCAGACACCAGAGAAGAAATAATCACATCTATTCTAGATGGATTGCTCAATGTAGAGCCTGGAACAGACCAGAGAGTGCTGTGGCTGCATGGACCTGCTGGATGTGGCAAAAGTACTCTTGCCACCACAATTGCAAATCACTTTATTAAAGACCACAGACGAGGAGCCTTTGTTTTCTTTGACAGGTCCAGAGCTGAAGCCAGTAGGCCAAGAAATGTGATCAGGACAATTGCCTATCAGCTTGGTCTTCATGACCCATTCATACAGTCAGCTCTTGTCAAGTGTGTCAAAGAAGCAGGAGACATAGACATTCTTGGTCTTGCTGATCAATTCTCCAAGCTTTGGGTGGATCCTTTGTGTAATGCACAACAAATGCATGCCAGACCAGGACCTATTATCATCATAATTGATGCACTAGATGTATGTGGAACTTCCAGGGAGCGCCAGTCTCTTCTGCAGCTGCTATCAGAGGAGGTCACCAGACTTCCTTCCAACTATCACTTTTTCATCACCAGTAGACCAGAGCCAGACATTATGGACCATCTGTCCCAGAAGCAGCATATCAAAGAGATGTCTCTTGATATCTCATCAGAATCCAACCAGCAGGATGTTCATACTTTTCTCAAGAAATCTATGGCTGGCATACAGCAAAGACACAAGTATTTGCCTTCTACTTGGCCAAACTCTTCTGCCATAGATAAATTGTTGCAAATGGCTGGTGGACTGTTTATCTGGGCCTCTACAGCTGTGTCCTTCATTGCTGAGAGCCATGATCCTGGAGAACAACTGTCAAATGTACTGAACTCAGAGCTGAAAGGAGGAGCAGAAGCAAATCTGGATTCTTTATATGAAACTGTTCTTCATGATACTAAGATCTGGGATCAACCTGTCTCTGTTTCTCAGAGCTGGCTCAAGGTCTTGGGCTTATTAGTGATAGCCAAGGCTCCAATCACATATGCTGAGATTGATAAGATGCTAGGTCTAGAAAATGCTCATAGCTCTTATAGGTTCTTTGAACAGCTGAGATCATTGTTGCATTGGTCACCAGATTATTTTGTGCAGCTGTTGCATGCATCAATTGCAGACTATCTGACTGATAAAGAGAGATGTGGTGATAAACCATGGTTCATTGATATTGCTGAGCAGAGTGACAGCATGACTAGAACATGCTTACATGCAATGCAGGCTGAACTTCATTTCAATATCTGTAATCTGGAAACATCCCATGTCTCTAACAGAGATGTTGTAGATCTGGAAAACAGAATCAAGCATTGCATATCTCCACAGCTCTCCTACTCCTGTCAATTTTGGACAGATCATTTGTCAAATACTGCATATACCCCAGAAATGTGTGACTTGGTGATTGACTTCTGCTCTAAACACACATTGTTTTGGATAGAAGCTATGAGCCTTCTCAACTGTCCACTTTCACCAGGCATAAGGGCTATGTTACAATGGAGTCAGGTATGAATTAAAGGAATACAATTATATGTCAATTCTAACTTTGTATTTGATAGAATGATCAACTGAACACATGGATTGAAGATATTCATGCCTTTGTGACAATGTTTCATGCAGCCTTTATGGAGAGCACACCACATCTATATGTAACATGCCTTCCATGGTCTCCAGCACAGTCAAAGATGGCAGAAGCCTTTGCAACAACATTTTCTACTCTAACCATACAGACAGGAAGAGCAGAACACTGGCCAAGAAACATTCATGTACTAGAAGGACATCATGAAGTGACCAATGTGGCATTCTCCCCTGATGGAAATCATATTGTATCTGGGTCCTGGGGCATAAATATCAGAGTGTGGGATGCATTTACAGGAGAGCCTGTCTCATATCCATTCACAGATCATGCTACAACTGTTGCATTCTCTCCTGATGGAAAGCACATTGTCTATGGATCATGGGACAAGACAGTCAGAGTCTGGGATGCTGACACAGGAAAAGCTGCCTCAAAGCCATTCATAGGCCATACTGAGTGGGTCAGATCTGTTGCATTCTCTCCTGATGGAAAGCATATTGTCTCTGGGTCAGAAGACAAGACAATCATAGTGTGGGAGACTTCACAGGAAAACTTGTCTCAGATCCATTTACAGGCCACACTGGTTGGGTCACATCTGTTGCATTCTCTCCTGATGGAGAGCAAATTGTCTCTGAGTCAGAAGACGGCACAATTAGACTGTGGAATGCACATACAGGACAGCCTGTTTCACATCCATCCACAGACCATGCTACATCTGTTGCATTCTCTCCTGATGGAGAGCAAATTGTCTCTGAGTCAGAAGACAACACAATTAGACTGTGGAATGCACATACAGGACAGCCTGTTTCACATCCATTCATAGACCATGCTACATCTGTTGCATTCTCTCCTGATGGAAAGTACATTGTCTACATATCACAAAAGAACAGAATTGTAGTGTGTAATGCATCTACAGGAGAATCCATAGATACATTCAAAGGCCACACTAATTTAGTCAGATCTGTTGCATTCTCTCCTGATGGAAAGCAGATTGTCTCTGGGTCAGATGACATGACAATCAGAGTGTGGAATGCATCCACAGGGAAACCTGCCTCAGATCCATTCACAGGCCACACTGATTGGGTCAGATCTGTTGCATTCTCTCCTGATGGAAAGTACATTGTCTCTGGATCAAAGGATCACACAATTAGAGTGTGGGATGCATCAATAAGAGAAGCTGTTTCTGATCCATTTGAAGGTCACACTAATTTAGTCAGATCTGTTGCATTCTCTCCTGATGGAAAGCACATTGTCTCTGGGTCAGATGACAAGACAATCAGACTGTGGGATGCATATACAGGAGAGCCTGTCTCAGATCCATCCACAGGCCATACTGGTCAGGTCACATCTGTTGCATTCTCTCCTGATGGAAAGCACATTGTCTCTGGGTCATGGGACAAGACAGTCAGAGTCTGGGATGTATTAACAGGCTCATATCTGTTCACAGGCCACACTGGTTGGGTCACATCTGTTGCATTTTCCCCTGATGGAGAGTACATTGTCTCTGGGTCAAAAGACAATGCAATCAGACTGTGGAATGCATCTGAAAAGTACAATATCTCTGAAGACAACACAAGTATAGCAGTGTGGGATCCATCCACAGGAGAGCCTGTCTCAGATCCATTCACAGGCCACACTGATCATGTTAGATCTGTTGCATTCTCTCCTAATGGCAAGCACATTGTCTCTGGGTCAGATGACAAGACAATCAGACTGTGGGATGTATATACAGGAGTACCTGTCTCAGATCCATTCACAGGCCACACTGATCAGGTCAGATCTGTTGTATTCTCTCCTGATGGCAAGCACATTGTCTCTGGGTCAGATGACAAGACAATCAGAGTCTGGGATGTATTAACAGGAGAAGCTGTCTTAGATCCATTCACAGGCCACACTGATCAGGTCGGATCTGTTGTATTCTCTCCTGATGGCAAGCACATTGTCTCTGGATCAGATGACAAGACAATCAGAGTCTGGGATGTATTAACAGGAGAAGCTGTCTCAGATCCATTCACAGGCCACACTGGTTGGGTCACATCTGTTGCATTCTCTCCTGATGGAAAGTACCTTGTCTCTGGGTCACATGATAAGACAATCAGAGTCTGGAATGTCTTTACAGGAGAAGCAATTGCAGGCCATACTGTAGATAGTGATCAGCCTGCTTCAATTCTTCCTGATACAGAACCTCAAATTATTAGTTCAAACCTCATCACAGATCAGAGCTTGAATGGAGCCAATGAAGATATAATAACACAGGTAGCATGTTTCACTTTTTTAATGGCTGACCTCTTTCCTGACCAACATTTTCATTCTGCACAGCATATCAATGCAGATCATATGCAAAGTGTCCATTTTGATGTTTCATCAAGATTGGAAGAGGGATGGATGATAGGAAAAAATCAGGAATTGTTGTTCTGGGTTCCTCCTCAGTCTCGTTTGGGACTTCTATGGCCTTGCAATTCTGCCATTATGGGAGTGCAAGGTGTCAGACTGGACATGTCTAATTTTTTCCATGGCACTTTTTGGCAGAAGTGCTATTCAACTCACACTTGAATATATACAATTGTCCTGTGTAGTTTATAGACTTGTGTATGATTGTATGTCCTCGGTGTGTAATATATATGCACAGAAGTATAAGACCATTTTAATTTCGGCATTGGTGTCATTGTTGTGAATTTTCATAATTCTTGCTCGCAGAGCAAGACTACCAGGCTCATATTTACATGAGCGGTACATGCAAAGTGACCACCTCGGGCATCGGCGTCGGATTCAAAGTCGAGCAAGATCGTCGCGGCACGCGACCGTTTCGAGTATATATTAGGCCGATTCTGCAGGACACCGAGCATGCAATTCGCAACATGAGCTATGCATGCCAAGCCCCTACATTGACATTTCAAGTACAATTGCAGTCGTACTGACCAACATCCTATCTCCCGAGTAACCTGGCAGACATTCCGTGGCAGCTTTTTCTAGCAGTTTCACGAGGACACCTCTTGAAGACAACGTAGCACTGACATACATATCGACATTGCGAAACTGAACTCTGTCAGTCCGGAAACAAATCAAGGAACGATCCTTCGGCAAGATAGCTCATGGATACATCCACATACCGGAACATAGACCCTACACTGTGCGCTTATGGCTGTGGTACGGCGAATGGATCCATCTCCTCGTCCAAGAGTGACGCACCGAGCAAAGCGTCCTCACCCTGAATCTGCGACAAATCCTGCGCGGACTCGTATGGCTCTCCATCCGGACCCATTTGCGACATGTCCAGCGACATGGCCCCGTCGAGGCCGTCAGGCACGCTTTGCGCAAGATCTCCGCTCGGTATGAGCGAGTCGTCGAGTGCATCCGTGTCGCCGGGGCCCGGGGTGGGTGTCGGCGGTTGGAAGGATATGGACAATGGATGTGGCTTCGGCGTCGCGGGCTTCGACCCCCCGTCCTTGAGCGCGGCGGGTTCGGACACGTCGCGGGATATTATGGAATTATCTGGCGCGACAGACGTCCTGAGGGTTTCATCTGGGTCCAGTTCGTCGTCACCGTCGCCGCCCTCTGCATCGTCCGGTTCAGGCAGCGGCGCAAGCGGCTGGTCCGTCTCACCCTCGTCGTCGCTGAATTGCTACATGCAGGAATGAGCGCGTGCGCAGAGATGGGTTTAGGCGATACCTACGTGCTTTTTGTCGGTCTTGACCCACTTGTATACCTTCAGCGTCGAGCCGGGCGCTGCGCTCTCCGGGAGTGTCCAAACCTTCTCCCAGACCGGCACAGGCTGCATGAGCTGCCTTCGCGAGGCCTCTGAGCTGGACGTGTTGAAGCCTACTCTGCGCCGTGTGGACATTGTTGAAGATGTGTCCAAGCTTGGAGATGATGGAGGGAGCGGAACAGCAGCCTCAGCGCGGAGTTGGCGCGGAGTCAGTGTGGCCGTGGCTTCGCGTCTGTGGCGGCGCTCAATCAGTGACCTGTGCCTCTTGCTTCCTTCCTAACGTTGACTCTCGCCCTCTCCTCGATGCAGACACGACGGCACGATGGAGGAAGAAGAGGAAGCTGAGCTGCGTAATCCCTTTCCTTCGCCGCCCTCTCACTACACAAAATACACCGCTCGCAACCTCGAACTCCTCGAACTCCTCCGCGAACGCGCCCCCGACGGAGCGCTTCCCGCTGCAGACCAATACACGCTCCTCGCCGACCAGAACGATGTCCCTGAGTGGCCGCTTGCGCAGCTCGAGCCTCCACGCGTCGATTGGATACTGGAGGAGGGCAGTTATACCGTCTTCGGTGACACCTGGTTTGTGCGTCTTTCTGCTCATCATGTTCACCCACAGACACACGCTAGAGCGTTGATTTCACTAGATCAAAGAGACGATTCCCTCTCTTGAAGAACTCGGCGGGCACCAGCTCTACCCTGCCGACCCGAGCATTGGTGCATTTCCCCGCGTACCCCACGTATACTGACTACTGACCTAACATGTGCGCAGATCGCCGCCCAGCACTGCTAACCATCACGCGTTCGCTGCTTGTCACCTACTCGAGACTTCTCAGTGCTCTCCTCGTACCACCCCCTACCCCGTCCGCCCAATTTCAGCCAGAATGGCAGCGCCAGGTGGAATGGATCACCGTAATGGCGCAGAATGTGATGGCAGCCGCAAACGATCTGCGTCCGGTACAGGCACGTGCGAATCTGGAGCTCATGATGCGTCGCCAGCTCGAGCTGCGTAGAGAGGAGACACAGGAGATCCATGCGTACGTTGCGAGCAATGTTTTCACGTTCGAAATGTCCTCACGAAAGATGTAGGAAGTGCGATGGGCTCGAGGTAAAGCTTGCCGAGATGCGTGAGGCGGTGGCGGCCCTCAAGGGAGAAAAATCCGTGGATACCGCGGAAGGCATAGTACGACGTTCTTCTAGTCTCACAAGCAGCGTGTTGACCGAACTCTCTAGCTGACCGACGATATGATGGACACAAATGTGCCCGACTCCGGCGAACTCACGATGGACGATGTGTTGCAATGGGCCGAGGAACTAGGATAACATTCTTCCACAGGCATGCTGTCCATACTCAGTGAGCTGTATTCCTCATGATCACTCGCCTTTCAATTGTAGCGATATCATTCTCTTCATCAATACCACTGTTCGATTTGCTACGCAACCTGCCCGACGGGAGGATGCTGTTCTCTGAATTTGCAGACAAACCTGAGCTAATCTATGTTATGAACTCCTAAAATATCCAGCAAGATTCAGGACGGAGCTCTACGAATGCATGATGCGAGGGTTTGAACATACCAAACTCCAAACATTCGTGCCAGACACAACCAACCTTAGAGCTTTGCCCACGTCTTCCTACAAGTCACCGACGAGAGTTTTCCCAGTTTCTGCATCTCCTGAGCTCGGTCGCGCAGTAAACGACGCAACAATTTCCCGCTTGGGTTCTTTGGGATGATATCAAGAAATTCAACACCACCCGTGAGATGCTTATACTCGATCTTCGCATCTGCGACATGCTAACATCGTCGCAACCGTGAGCTGTGAATGCAGAAGATCTTAAAAAGAAGGCTACTGGAGACGTGCATACCTTGATCAGCGCAGCGCGCACGCGGTCGGCTTCGGCGGGGTCGACCTTAATGCGTGCGGCGGCGGCAACACTGGGCACAACGAACGCTAAAGGGAGCTCTCCACTATAGTCGTCCGGAATGCCAACGACACCCACGTCCGATGCGTCGGGGTGGCTCAGGATATGCCCTTCGAGTTCGGCCGGAGCCACTGCGGCGCGTTTTCAGCTATATTCTGCATCGAGGACATACAGAAAACATACCCTGGAAGCCCTTCACCTTGATCAGTTCCTAAGCCAGAGCTTGTCAGAACTGGCGTCCAGTGTGAACAGACGTCGTATGACTAGACGAACCTTGATTCGGTCGACAACGAAGAGGTCGCCAGTCCTGGTGATAATGACCTCGTCGCCTGTCCAGACCCATCTGCCGATGCACGTCAACGCGTTTCACTTCCCCTACCGTCACAATCAGCAGACCTACCCATCTCGAAAGGTCTCCTTCGTGCTGCTCGACAGTCAGCCTCCGACCCCCTCCATCCAAGTACGACAACCACTCACGCCTTCTCATTATCCAAATAGCCCAGTGCCAATGTCGGGCCTTTGACAACAAGCTCTCCAGGCTCTCCATACCCCGCGAGCGACCCATCTGCACGCACGACGCGAGCCACGCAGCCTGGCATCAGACGCCCCGCACTTCCAGGCACCGCCAATTTCGTGTCGGCGCCCGGCCACGCGACCGTCGTGCTCGTCTCTGTCAAGCCGAAACCCTGGCCAATGTGGCAGTGCGGGAGCCGCTGCGCCAGCGCGCGGGTGACCTCAGCGGAGAGCGGCGCCGCGCCACTCATCACACTACGCAGGGAGCGCAGGTTGTATGTGTGCGACGCGGGGTGCTGCGCGGGGTGAGCGTGGGCATCTGCGCGCAAGAGCGGAGCACTCGCCTTGCATAGCAGGACGGCCATTGGCGGGACGATGCTGTGTGCCGGGAGTCAACGCTGCCGTGGCAGAGGAGGGAGCCGGAGCACACGGACTTTATGAAGTTGACGCGGTGGCGCTGGATGGTCTTGAGAAAATCTACAAAGTTGAAATTGGGGACGACCACGAGAGAGAACTGCGCCGCGGCGCACAATCAGGCCCATAGTTGTAGAAGCAGCATGCCACGCACTCCGTAAAATATCGTCCAGTGCATGACAACAACAAGCCCGTATATGTCTGGGGCAGTCTACTTGAGTCTACTCATAGAAAGCCCAGAGATATACGCACGGTAGAATGGAAGCACTGCAGGTTTGAAATCAGGGCTCGGGCAAAATACAGGACGGGCTGAACACTACCTGCCGCTGCAACGTCGCCCCACCGCCAGGCCCTATCCTCCCATGCCGTTTTCTGCAGGTTCGCCAGATGCGCCATTTGCACCACATTCGCGATCGGTGCATAATGTGGGATGCGCACTGCCTGCGGCCACGTCGCTCTGTCGAGTTACCAGCGCGCGGTGGCCATTCTGACTCACCTTCGGCTTTCCTGTTGTGCCGCTGGACATGCACAGAAACGCAAGCTTCGTCTTCCCTTCGCCCGGTTTCAAACGGCGCTCCACAAAATTCGGCCGAGAATTGTACCCCTCCGCGATGAGATCCGACACGGTCAGGAGCGGCTTAGACCCGTCGGACAGTGGGTCGAGTAGCACGACATGGTCTGGAGCGATGCCTGCTTTCTGTGCGACGGCGAGTGCAACGGGATAGCTCTCGGCGCTCGTAACGATCGCCTCCGCCTTCGTCATACTGAGCTGATATTCCAGCTCGTCTGCCGTGTAGGCTGGATTTGCGGTCCTTTGAATGACGAATCTCAGTACAATTTTATTTCTGGAACTGCGGTAAAACTCACGTTGCGATCGCACCGAGAGTGTGTATGGCCCTGTCATGTCGAATTAGGTTGCTCTTGCACAACGCAATTGGTCAGCTTACCAGATGACGATGGGATAGTCTGGTCGGGATGATAAAATCAGAGAGAAGATGTCGGGTCTGTCAGAGCAATATCATACCAATATGGTTCGGGCTGAAGACACAGACTCGTGGGCTGTGAGTCTGGCATTTAGTCTGATTGCGGACGAATCATCGTCTCACCGACATCATCCTCCTCTGCAAAATCAGAATGAGAGGAGTGAAGACTATTGAAATGATCACTAGCCTATCTTCCAGCGAATACTGAACGCATTTGCTAGTCCCCAGGTACGTGTGCGCACCTACATAACAAAGGCGAAGTTTTCAGTCTAAGATACAACCAGGAGATCCGTCCATGAAGGAATAATTTCGCTCATCTATAGAACCAGATTATACTGATCAAGGTCGCTTGTTTATGATCCAATGCTCAACAAGGCGTGCTCTGCTTCCGGGCCACCTTTGAAGTAATACATGGCTTGAACGCTGACTCACCTCGTCGACATACACCTTCCTTCCTGTTGCATCGTCGATCAACCAAGGACCAGGATTTTCGACCTGGGGCCTGGGAAGTCGATAGCAGCTGAACATGAACTGTGAACAAGTCATATCGTGCGGAACGGAGGGGAGAGGACCGCCTTGGCCATAAATTTCAGTCATTCCTGGTCTTTCCAGTCGCGCCAGAACGGAGATGGTGGATTGTGCGGAGGGTCCGAAGCGGCAAGAACGTTGCTACCCTGTGGACGGCACCACTTATGGTATCTCAGCTGCTTATCCGCTTCTGGTCAGATGTAAGGGACTTGGACTTACCAGTGTATCCCCACCAGGTCCACACTTCTTCTCTTCGAATCACAAACCACAGTTCCCCTCCCCGAGGTTTGTGGATGCCGCCATCCCACCGACTGCCTGTTGTACTCACTATGATGACCTCACTGGTCTTGCTCGACGCTTGGCCCCTCGGTGGCCAGCCGCGCCATTTCCTTCACCCGATATCATCACTGCCAGCCAGGGCGGCGTGCGCGACTCAGAGTACTTGCTATCCAGCCTATGCCGCGGCAAATGAACTCCGCGAGGGAATGATTCCGCATCCGCGAAGAAGTCTTGAGTACTAGTAGTTGACATATCAGGTACTACCTTATACTTTCAGCCCCCCGCCGCCCGAGCTTGCTGTCCTAAGGCGGTCGCGACCAAGTCCAATTAAAAGTTCTAGTGACTAAAGGCTGCAGTCGATAGCTGAGAGTCGTACATACTGTCAGATCAGTCTGGAAAGAACGACCATGTACATACGTTCCGCACCCTGTAGTATGATGCCGCATCGAGGCCGGCTTGGTCCCGGACTGAAGGAGTCCGAGTCTTGCTCATGATGCTTTCCAGCACGTCCCATCGCGAAGTTGGTGGCATCCAAGTGTCCTTCGCCAAGCGTGTCACTCAAGTACGGATCACACTTGACCGGCGTCTCACAGCTCATCCTACCCCGTGTCTCAAACCTAAGCCAAGTACTTGAAGATGCTCTCCAGAACAGCAGTGGCACGAACAGCGCGTGTCTCGCTCGCGCGCAGTTTGTCAAGTCGCGCATCTACCATCCTTTCTGCGCTGGACATCGCACCCGAGAAGGAGGTGCCCGGCGTGTATGACGGCGAATGGAAGGGGACCGGAGAGCTGCTCGAGAGTGTGTGTCCGACCACTGGAGAGTTGCTCGCGCATGTGCAGTCTGTGAGTGTCTCGCAATGCGTGTGCACGGTCGTTTCTATGAGCATGATATCCAACAAACAGCATATGCATGCATGCGTTCGTCACAGGGCAGCCAGCGCTCGAACAATGTTGCAGCAACCATAATCCCCTTCACATTCGTGCCATATATGCGCTGTGCTGAATCGTCGTGTGGCAGGCATCTCCGCAGGAGCTGCACGCCGCTCTCCACAAGGCGCGCGAAGCGTACGAATTCTTCAGGATCGTCCCTGCACCCAAACGGGGCGAGATATTGCGACAGATTCGAGAGGCACTCGCAGCGAAGGTGCGCATGCCGAACATGGCACTTCTGCAGAAGGGCTTACCAGCATTCTCCCAGCGCGACGACCTCGGTGCGCTAGTGTCCCTGGAGATGGGCAAGATCAGGACAGAGGGCGTAGGTGAGGTGCAGGAGTTTGTGGACATGGTAAACTTCACACCAGCGTCTTGCCCCCGAGCTGACACGGACAACTAAGGCTGATTACGGCGTCGGCCTTTCACGCATGATGAACGGCAGAGTCATCGCGTCCGAACGACCGGGGCACAGCATTCTTGAAGGTGCGTGTCTAAACGATGCGCTGAATATGTGTGTTGACGTTGATTTCTGCCAGTCCCGAACCCTCTGGGCGTAGTCGCCGTGCTGTCAGCATTCAATTTTCCGGTGGCAGTGTACGGCTGGTAGGTAGATCCATCCATACTTTCGTTTTCGTACACCTCACGGCCCCCAGGAACCTCGCGCTCTCCCTGGCAGCGGGGAACGCGACGATCTGGAAGCCCTCGCACACAACGCCGCTGTGTGCCATCGCGGTAACAAAAATCGTGTCGAGCGTGCTGGAGAAAAACGGGGTGCCCGGAGCCGTCGCGGGCCTCGTCGTGGGTGGCAAAGACGTCGGCGCCGGGATCGCGGAGAGCCAGGATGTAGACATGGGTGCGCAGCCTCATGTGCACACGCAGCAACTTGCTGACTTGCGCCGCAGTCTCGTTCACCGGCAGCGAAGCGGTCGGGCGGCAGGTGGGCAAGACCGTCCAGTCGCGCTTCGGGAAGGTCCTGCTCGAGCTGGGCGGCAACAACGGTGCGCCCTCCCTGTCCCCCACATCCCGTTCCGGTGCTTGTTGCAGACTAATGTGTGGTTTCAGCGTCGGTCGTCATGGCCGATGCGGACCTGTCGCTCGCGGTGCCTGCAGTGTTCTTCGGCGCTGTGGGCACGGCGGGGCAGCGCTGCACCTCGACGCGGCGGTTGTTCCTCCAGCGGTCCGTAGCACCCGAGTTCCTGTCGCGCCTGCAGGCACTTTACGCGGGCGTGGGCCCTGGCGACCCGCTCGCGCCCGCGACGCTGCTCGGGCCGCTGCATACACGTGCCGCAGTGGGCGTGTACTCGTCCGCAGTGGAACGACTGAGGAGCGCGGGCGCGGAGATCCTTACTGGCGGCACGGTGTATGCGGACCTCGCTGCGCCGCTGGACGGGGGGCACTTTGTGCGCCCGACGATCGCGCTGCCAAAGACGGTGGACATGCAGGAGGCCCTGTGGCGCACTGAGACGTTCGCACCTGTGCTGTCTGTCGGCGTATTCGACGAGCTGGAGGAGGCGATTGCATGGAATAACGGTGTGCCACAAGTGAGTTGTATGCGCGAGCATCGGTGCGTTGCTGACTTTTGGTCTGGCCAGGGGTTGAGCAGTAGCTTGTGGACGCGGGATGTCAGGAATGTCGGCAAGTGGATCGGGCCCGCTGGATCCGACGCAGGGATCGTCAATGTACACTGTCTCGCTCACGATTGAGATCTGTTGCTGACGTCTGACGCAGGTCAATGTTGGTACCAGTGGCGCGGAGATTGGTGCTGCGTTTGGCGGGAACAAGGCAAGTTCTGCCCTTCACTATATACATATAACCGTTGTTAAATCGAAATTTATGCTCAGAGTACCGGGTGGTGAGTATTTCTACTTTCGCTGACGCCTCATAGCTGATTCGTCTCACTCAGGGGCCGAGAATCCGGCGGTGATGCCTGGAAACAATACGTCCGCTGGAGCGCATGCACGGTCAACTTTTCAGACGAGGCTCCCCTTGCACAGGGCGTGCAGTTCACGCCCACCGCATAACAGGTGACCGGTGACGTTTGGAATTACGCGTCTCGTCGTCGGCCCTCATCGGTGGAGTTACATGTGCTGTGAAAACTGACCGAAGTCTGGTGATTACACCAAAGCAGGATTGGACTTCGTAATTTATACTGGATTGTGATAGCACTTTAAAGGATTTGACGTGGTATGAATGCCCTTGGTAGTCCCTTCCTTTCAGAACTATTGACTTCGGCACATTCTTACACTGTGGCCGTTGTCGATACCAAAAACAGGCACCAGATTCATTTTGGTCAAAGCTCCAATATTTGTCGGTATACATGTTACACAGGACAGTTTACTGGTAAACCGATACATGGTGAGCCGCATCCCAGTCCAAAAATACCAATTTTTGAATACTGACCTGCATGTATTGATCATGGTAGGGCGGCAGTGGTACACGGTCAGTAGAAAGTCACCAAACGAGTGACCGTCTCTTCCTCCGTCTCCTTCTTCAAGTAATCCCCGAGCAGCTGCGGCACCATCAGCACCATTCCACATCTGTATCGCATACACAACACCCACCTGATTCACCGAGAGATACTTCTCCACAAAATTCTTACCTAACGCACCCACGAGCAATGTGTCTTGCTTCAGCAGCTCCCGGGCATCCTCTACGGTCCTCGGCAGCCGCCCCGGATCCCTCAGCCCAATCGCAGCGCGCTCTTCCTCGCTCATCTGGAACATCGGCTTCGCCGCGTCGCCAATCGTAAGTGTCTTGCCCTCCTGCACTCCGTGCGCGCCGGCCGCAATGGCGCCTGCGAGCACGAGGTACGGCGAGGCCGTCGCGTCGCTGCACTTGAGCTCAAAGTGGTGGTGCCCGGGCGGGCCGCACAGGCGCACAGGCGCCTCGCGGTTGTCCGTGCCCCAGCACGCGTAGGTGCCGCCGGACCAGATGCCGTCGAGCATGCGCGCGTAGGACGCGGCGGTGGGGAGTGTGAGCGCGCAGACCGCGGGCAAGTGCTCGAGGAGCGACTGCAGGAAGCTGCGCTCGACTGCGGATAGCGTGGGCGCGGGCACGGGCGTGGCAGGCGTGCCTGTGGGTGCGCCCCGCGTAGAATGCACGGAGATGTGCATGTGCGCGCCGCTGCCGCCTAGGTGCTGTCAGTACTGAGTCGTGCGGGTGCACGAGCGAACGCACAGTCGTCGGCGTGTAATCGCGGTGCAAATGTCGCGCGGAGACCGTGCTTCGCCGCGACGTTGTAGATGGTCTCGCGCGTGAAGACGACCGCGTCTGCTGCTTCCAGCGGGGGCAGGGGGCCAGTCACCACTTCGTACTAGGTGGTGATCAGCGCGTGCGTACATATTCGAGCGGACAACGCGTCTTACCTGGCCCGGTGCGGACTCCGCATGGTACATTTGCAGCTCTATTCCGGCTGCAATGAGGTCGTCGGCGATCTCCTCGAGTACTGTGTTTTCAACGCTGCCCGAGGGAAACTTGGCAGAAGTGGACCAAGCCCCATTATTGACTGCGACAATCTTGGGAGACGTGGCGGACAGTAGAATGAATTCGGACTCGAAGCCTGCTAGGAAAGAGACTCCAGCTTTCGCTTGGGCATCGCTGGGGAACGGGTATATCATCAAAGGCAGCGCATGATAGAAACCACACGTACTCGACTATCCTCTTCAAAAGAGTCCGAGGGCACAGGTCGACCGAGAGACCTCCAGAGGGCGAAGGGTTCTTCAGTTGGAACCAGCCCATAACGGATGCATGCCCAGGCGCATAGGTGCAGATGCGGAAACTGTTGAGATCAGGGACGAGGAGATACTCGCCAGTACCTGAGAAACCCGGGGCACATCCTGGCCCGACCATCCCAAACGTTGCGTACGTGAGACATACTCCCGGACGGGCCGTCTTGAGCAATTTTTGGAAGTAGGCAACGGGGACGATGCGGTGGCGGAGGGTGTTGATGTGGTCGAGCCATGAAATACGAACGTACTTGATTCCGCGACTTTCGAGCTCCAGACCACCAACGTTGGCGGCGAGAGCGGCTTGTGGAGTGTAAATCACACCGTAGCTTGAGCTTGCCTGTACAGACATGTCGGTTGGTGCGAGTCCCTTTGGCCGGTGGACGTGCTTAAGTTCATGAAGTAGTTACAGCGTAATCGGAAAACCTTGACGTGCGCCACTTTTTTTTTTGGCGCGTGCGCCCGGCGCCTACCTTGACTGCCCCTCCAACTCTCCCGGCCTGCACTTGGCCTGCGATTGATTATTGTACCAGAAGAAGTACAGAATAGACATAGGACATTAGTACATGAGTTCTCTTTGTATTTCAATAGTAAATTCTGTATAACAACCCTGAACATGCCATGTAGGATCCGGTATACAAGCAGCCTGAGGCTCGATGTTGCCTAATTTAGTCATTGACGGTGTCGGCAGCCTTAGCCGCCCGGCGAGATCTGCGCAAAATAAAAAATGGCGCACGTCAAGGTTTTCCGATTACGCTGTAACGCCTCGCGGCCGAGGCCTGAGGCCTGAGGACTGGATCTCTGATGATCTCGTCAAGACAGGGGGCGCCGCGCCGCACAGGCTTCAAGTTTTCCCGACGCCCGTACAACCAAAATGAAACGACGTCGACTGGCAGTTGTGCATATGTTCCTGAAAAATCGAACAGGTGTGAGCATTAGCAGCGAAGTTTTCACGATCTTTCTAGTTATGGTTGAGAAACGCCTCCTGCTCGAGGATATTTGTGTGTTTGGAAAAGCCAGCTTGCGTAAAACCAAACCAGCAACACGTGAGATACAACTATTACGGAGGTTGTCTCTTCTTCGAATTCACGTCGTTGCAAGACGAGCATTGTAAACATGTAATTGCTACTGAGTGCACTGCCGCGGCCGCCACGGGAGCTGCCTCCCGACGTGCACGCATACGCAAGTATGGCTTGGCTGCAGGGTTTCTATCACAGCACATACAGCGAACTGTACAGCTATAAGTATACCGGTATAACACCAGACGAAGTCATAGATCAGCAAAGAACGAGGGCTCAGCTTCGACCTCGTTCCGACCCTTTTTCCGTTTGATTGCCTTCATCGGGTCCTTGTCCTTCTTGCGTTTTCTTTTCTTCTTTTCCAACGCATCTTCATCGTCACTGGAGTCCTGGTTCTCCACCTTCCCCTCTTCGTCCTCCCTGACATCTGCACTAACGGGATCTGCTGGATTCTCGTGTGCCTCGAGGTCTGCCTCTTCGCTAGCGTCGCCGTCGCCCCCTTGATCGCTGCCACTCTCGTCGTCATCGCGGCTCTCGACCTTTTCCTCGTCTTCGTCATCATCCTCAAACACCTCTCGCAGGTCCGTCAGCTTCAACACCTCCTCGTGACCAGCGCTGCCCACCCAGCGGCCCTGCTCTGCAAGGTCTACAGCGATGCGCTCGATCGGGAACTCGCCATGGTCTGCGACGATGCCGAGCATCTTCGTCGGCAGTAGTTGTACCGCGCGCAGGAGCCCGTCGGAAGAGCCCGTAAGTATAGTCGAGTCCGCATCAGGATAGTGCGCGGGAAGGGCGCAGAGCGCGTCAATGGAATGCGGATGACTACGAATTTATGAGCCATCAACTGTGGGCAGCACGAGGAAAAAGACAGGCAACGTACCCTGGAATGCGGTCGACGCAGTCGCCCCAGCCGTTCCTTTTGTTGAAGATGGAGAGAATGCCAAGCTGGGTTCCGACCGCGAATTTCTGGCCGCTAAAACACGGGCAGTCAGAACGGGACGTTGGTCACTTCAACCAACAGACGTGCCCCTTGAAGGGAACAATGCAAAGCAGTTCGTCTTCCTGGTCTTCTGACTGGGCGAGCGGCTGGGTTTTTTTCGACCTAATATCAATCACGGACAGACTCCCGTCTCCGCTGTAGGCAGTGAGACGAATCAATACCAAGCGAATGAGCAGGGGAATATGATACGAACCTCGTCGAGACCAACTGCTTCTGATCTTCCAGGTATAGAAAATCAGAGATAAAGTCAAAGTGGTGGGTGTATGCACGGATAGAGTCCCGCTTCCGAGGATCCCACAGCTAGATAGAGAAAATATGATTCAATATTTCACACCAGTACGCAGTGTAATGTTTACCTTGATGACACCGTCGTCATCACCGGTGGAAAGCAGGTGCGCCGTCAAACGCTGCACGCGGTTGATGGCTACACTTACATGGACTGTCAAATAAGAGCATACCTCTTCTGACGGCAGTAAGACTCACTCGTGTGCGTTTGGACGGACGTCAATGACACGACCCGTCTGGGTGTCAAGAGTGCTAGCAAGCCACCGTCTCGTCAAATATTGTCTCAGAAAGCATACTTTCAGGGCTCACTGCAGTGCCTTCGCTTTCCCGGCTACCCACAGCTTCCCCCCGTCTTCTGTAATGGCCAACGCGCGACATGACCGTTTCGAGGGCCGAACGTTAAGAAGACTTTCAAGGTTGTCGTTCTCGCCGTAGCCAAATGCTTTTACTTCTCCGGTCAAAAGCCCAGCGTAGACGAGGGGGGAGGTTGGGTGGAAAACGAAGTCAAATATCTGGGCGCCCACCGCAAAGTCGGGCATCGAGCTCGTTATCCGAATCCGAAGGCGTATTGAAGTTGCAATTGCTTCCAGACGGCGTCGGTGACCTTACGCGGTTGGTCACAAATTGTTGACTGTGACCCGATGTGTGACTAACGCGCATCGGACCTCTGCAGACTACAGCTCGTCCGTCGGCCGTCTCTTGGTATGTCGCCGTGATCTGTTGTCAATGAACAACGCCAGTAACAGGTCTGTATCGATTTCTGGTGTCGGAACGGCACGTATCTAATGCAGTAACTTGAAGTATGTGCTTTCCAGTCCTTTTCGGTGCTGTCTCATCTTAGATGAGACGGCGACTCTTTACGCCCGCGAAGCACCGCGATTCACCCGCCACTATATCTAGTCACCTGTGGAGGAAACATTTCTTGCAGCTCGTCGTGGATCATCAAGTATTGATGGAGCACGCGCATTTGGTCTTCCCTGAATGGGGCCACCTCCCACAATATTGAATGCGGTTGTTGAAGAGGACATTTATTCCAAGCATCGATACCAAGAACCATGCTCTGGAAACCAGCATAATGGTAAAGTGCAACAGCATCTACTTCGAGTTAATTATTCGCAGGGATGCTAAACATGTTCGTAGCCATCCAGCGGCGAGGGCAACAAATTGAGATACGACCTCAAGGTTAAAACAAGTTCGAGCACGGAGCATCGAAAGAAATGCATGTATTTATCTGGCCACAACATTTTGATCATCTCGAGGCTCAACGTCAAATCGACATTGTTCCGCGGTGTACGGACGGCGGAGGACGCGTCTCGGCAAGTGCCGACTACAACACCTGGACGTTCAACGAGAAATTCGTACAGCAGCCGCGGATCGCCGTTGTGTCGTCCCTAGTCAGTGTGGGGCAGTCAATTCAAATTCGGTGAGTCTCCCAGACAGTGCAATCAACACGAGGCTCCAATCTGAATTTTCGCCTCGCATTGCGTTGTGAATGTGCTGCGACTTGAAGTTCGGTCAGCCTACTGCCCCGCCTGACCTCAGAACATATACCATCTGTGTGGTCCCACGGAAGCGTGCATGGCTTTGTAATGACACCATTTCCCCCCTTCCAGAACCTCCGCTAGTTTGCAAGCCATGCGGTAGTTCAGGGAACCGGGCAACGCTGGATCTCTCTCGAAAATCAAACCCTCCTAACGGTACGTGGCCCTGCGCATTTACAGCTCGATTTGGGTGGCCTCCCTGTGATCGATCGAAGGGTGCACAAGTGGCCGATCCCGCATAGCTCTGGGCCAGTGCAAGTAGCACGTTGTCCTTGATCATGGGCTGCGCGAAATGCCATTGCCTCCGACGCTCCCTCTCTTCCTTCCACAAGCGATCCTGATCCGTGAACTCAGCACGCTCAGTGAGATGGAGACTCCCATCGCTTCAGTCGTCTGCGTCAGCATGCGCGGCGGAGCGTTTATATGCCGTCCGAGCATATAAAGCCAAGGGCTGAGGCGAAAGTCACATTCACCAAACCATCCAGTCGCTACACCACCATGATCTCTATTGTCTCTGCAGTTGTCCTGCTTGGCTCAGCCAGTGCCGCCTTCGCAGGAGTTGCGCGACGCACGGTGCGTATCCCTGTCTATCCTCTGCGCGCACAGACCAAGCTGACCATCCACACCGACACAGATTGATCCATCGTGTCCCACAACGTCCCTTGCGACCTTTACGGAAACAATCACGATCATAGCCCCGAGCTCGACCTCCTCGTATACGACAACCATCACTGAGGAGGTGACGAACTACCCAATCGTGACCACACCAGTCCCGGTGGAAACCTACCTCACGACGGTCGTGACCGGCAACGACGGGTCGCCCACCACAGAGGTGATCACGAGCACTTATACGACCTATTCCGTGTACACAAACTTTTACGACGAGCCGAGGTGGGATTGCTAGGCCATTCCGCAGTGAGGTCGGATAGAGGGGTGGCATTGGCATTGGACATACACGGGTTTGGGAGGTCATGTTGGGGTTACTGAAGTGCGCGGTGGCCGGGGTGTCTGAGGCGTGTTTCTGGGATTTGCGGCGGTCTGTCATAGGGGCGCTGTACGCACAGGTTCTTCTGGTATCTCGTGCACTTTGTTGCGAATGATATTTATAGCTGTCCTTTTCATGTTATCGGTTGTGTGGTGCATGGTGCAGTCCTGGTTTTCAGTCACAGAAACTCGACGGAACATGTGCAGTATGTACCAGAATCTCACTGTCAGTTGTGTACGTGAGCGGGGCGACGGATCCTTGTCCAGATGCGAAAATAACGATTTCAGGGCCAAGACACGATATATGCACGGATGCTTGAAGCTATAACATCAACAGAAACATGTCGAGTTGGGTCTGCTCGGACAAACATGGCTAGTCATGGTGAAGTCACGACGGAATGACGGGCTGCAGACACCGAGATCGCGCAGGCGCGTCGAGGAGTCCTGCAAGTATTCAGCGAAACCGCACATGTGCTCCAGGCGCTAGCATCCTCTCAGCAAATCACCCAACGCAGAGCATTACACCCACTCGACCGGGTATACGTATCGCACAAAAAACAAAAAAGTATAAATACACGAAACCCTCGCACCGCACGCACCACAACGCAGTATATACCCGTCCTGCCGCCGCCTCACCCGCGCACAATCCCCACCGTGACCTCCGCCTCCGCTTCCCCGCCTTCCCCGCCGCGCGAGCCAAAGTGCAGCGCGTGGGAGCAGCGCTCCCACGCCCACCGCGTGAGGTGCAGCACCGCCTCGTCCTCGAGCTCGCGCCGCACGTGCAGCTCGAGCGTCACCACGAGCGACTGCGCGGGCCCGTCCGCCTTCGCGGCGACCGGCGCGGCGGTCGGCGCGTACACGTGCTCCAGCGGCCGCGTCAGGTTCGGCGTGAGCTGCCAGATGTGCGGCGCGGGCAGGTGCAGCACCTGCGGGTGGCGCTCGATCTGAAAATGCGGGGCGATGCGATGTCAGGCAGGTTGGAGAGAAGGAGGATGGGCGGCGCACCTCGCGCATGGCGCGCAGGAACGCCTCCATGCGCCCGCCTGCGAGGCCCCGTGCGGGGGACGTCTGCAGGAGGACGGCGCCAAGCGCGACTGCGGCGGAGTACGCTAAACTGAAGGTCACGACCGTCTCGACGCCCGCGAGGACGAGGTCGAACGGCCGGTGTTGGTGTCTGGACGTTGGTCGGCAGGGTTCGAAATGAAATAAAGGGCGAAGACGCTTACGGGGGAACGAACACCGCCGCACACAGTATACACACCGAGAACAGCACGGGTGCCAGTGCGTATGGATTTGAAAGTAGGTTTACTAGAAGGGGTGGATAATTATAGGTTGATGAGCCGTATCGATAGCGAGACGGGAGCAAGGACGCTAAAGGAGGGATATGGTTCCCCGCCGCTGAAACCGCATACAATCAGCTTCAGCCGGATGCGCTTACAGGGAGAGGACGCACTGCTGACGAGCTTGGAATGGTTGTTGAATATAACGGCGGTGAAGAACATGGAAATGAGCGTGGACAGCAGCAGGAAAACTGGGAACTCGATACTGCGTATTCTCAGCACCACAACGCTATCTGGAGAAAAAAACACTCACCCGAACATGTCCGATGTCTCGTCGCCTTGATGGTGGTGGTGGCCCTCGCCAGACGAGAGGAGCATGTGCTCGACTGTTTCCTTGCAAACGTACACGGACGCAAAGAGTAGGTATACCGATTGTGCAAACGCCACCACCGTCTCTATCCGCGCGTTTCTGCCAAATAATCAGACACACGCTCATCAAAAGACCACTGCACCCACCCAAACGGCCTCCGCGACTCTGCCCGCATCGATGCTGACGCAAGGTATCCCGGAAGGACATGCCCAAGCGCGACCCCAAACGCATCGAACACAACCCAGTACCCGAGCCCCGTACACGCCAGCGAGCCCACCTGCTGCCCGCTCACCCACAAACACACGCCCAGAACGAACTGTACGCCCATTCCGGCTACCGCAGACGTCGCAATCCGGGGCTTAACCCGTATTCGCCCAACAGAACTCTTCAGTGCTGTTGACGGCCGCGGCGTGCGCGGTTCCTCGAGCAGAATCTCACCGCCCTCTGCAGTTGGCGACGGTGGGAACGGCGAGATGGGCATCCACGGACTGACTGGGATGGGTGTCGGCTGGGTCTGCAGCTCGTCTGCGCCGGGCTCAAGGAAGGAGAAGAAGTTGTGCGAGAGGGAGTGTTTATGGTGGTGCCCCCTCCGCGCAGCACCAGAGGCGCCGGATGGCATGGACACCGCAGGCGGGCGTCCGCCGAATGTGAAGCCCTCGCGAAACGACCGCTGTCCAGGGCCAGGGGACGCGGCGGGCATTGGCACCCCATCGGACGGTGATGCAGCACCGTTATAGGTGATTTCCTGCCCACCATCCTCTGCGATCGCTGTGGACGGGATGGAGCCTGGCTGTGGAAAGAAGACGGAAAGGTTGCGCGAGTGAAGGCGCGAATGCCGTCGGGTGTGCGCTTGTGACGCAGGGGTGCCGATCACACTTTCCTGCGCACCTGGAGTGGTCAGCTCTGGCGCAGTGGACGAGGCAGGAAACGCGTGAGAGCTTGAGCTAGAGTGGTGTGACGAGGGAAAGGAAAGTGACAGCGGAGAGGGACTGAGGGGTGAATATGGGCCGGAGACAGAACGCGTCCGCGAATGAGTGTCTGACGGAAGAGATAGCGATTGCCGCAGAGCTGGAGGCTGATGTCGATGCATGTGCCCGCCATTGCGGTTTGGCGGTCGAGGGATCGAAAGACTGGCGCGGTACTGGCCCGTCGGTGGTGGGTACGACTGACTGGCGGATATGAAGGGTGAAGGGGAGGAAACATTGCGAGAATGTGAATGGAGACCACTGACACCATTTGGCTCGGGATTGACAACAACGGACGGCAGTAAAGAGCCAACTGCGGAGGTTTCTTCCACGAGCGACTCGATGCCGTTGGATGCAGGGAAGACGATGACCTTGTCTTCATCTTCTCTACTTGATTTCCGACGATGGATATGGGCTACGCTCGTCCGCACGCCGCCTGTGGTTGCCATCGTAAGTTACGTTCACCAGATATGAATGAGGCTGAGACTGAGTTTGCTGCCGACCAGACGAAGTAAACTGCTAATGAGAGAACGCAGCCAACAGACGAGAACCCAGCGTGTCCACAAAGAATTTCAGTTTGTATCAAGTATATGCGTCGTGACGAACATTGGGCAGGAGTAGATATCTGCGACCTTGTGGGATGTCGCGGCGGGACGATCACAGACGCATGAACCGCCAGCGCCTAGCGCTGCAATGGCACACGTGATCGAAACATACACAGCGACATGAGTCATGTCGTGAGTACTCAGTACTGCAGCTCAAGATGCAGCCGAGTCGTTCATTGCGAGTGCATGGGGATGTGGAGATCTTGCTAGCAGACCACGACGACCCTGCTAACGCTGAGGATGCAGCACCAGTGTACGCGGCCCGTGGCTCGTGCAACGGACCCAGCTTAGACGATGCCTCCTCCAGGACGCGACACTAGTACTTTCATGTGGCAAGCACGGCGCGGACGGAAATATGGGGCTCTTTGATCGTGTGCTGGGGAGCCTTCTGCTTCTTGCTTTAATCTGATACTTCAAGTTCAGCCATTGAGTGCACAGGCATCAGTACATGCCAAAAGCCTTGAAGCAAAATCCACGATGATTGATCATTGATGTCATTTCTTACCATGGCCCTTCCCCGACGCGTTCCCCTTCCCCCTTCCGAACGACTTGCCTTCAAACCCGGGTCGACCCTTGTCTTTCGTCTTGATGCCTTTCCGCTTGTCGTTCTTCCTGTCGCTGCGCGTGGCAATGTTGTCCGTACGCTTCTTCTGCTTCGCCGCCATCGATGTAGCAATCTGCTCCTTGCGTTCGTCCCTGTCGCGAGATCAGCCTGAGTGGCAGCAAAGTGTAAACAGCTTGATGACGAACCATGCTTTTTTGCTTTTCGCTTTCGTCTTTTCCTTCCGCTTGACCGCTTTCTTCAGTCGGCCCTCGTCGTCGTGCACCTTCACGCCCTCCATCCGCGCCTCCGCCTTCTCCCACTTTTCTCGTTCTTCAATCGCCTTGCGCTTCTCCTCGGGCAGCGCAGCCACTTTTTCCTTCCGTGCAGAGATCTGGTCTAGAGCTTGGGACGGATTTGATGATGTCTTGAGATGTGCCTTCTTGCTCGTGGACCCAGACGATCCAGCCAACGTTGAGAACGCAACATTAGTGTACGCCGCCCGAGGTTCGTGCGACGGACCCGGCTTAGGCGTGTCCTCCTCCGGGACGAGAAGCTGAGTCTGCGCAACAGAATGAGCCTCGCCCTCAGACCACCACAGCATCACACGCACCTTCGCCTGAGGCCCCTTGTCCCGCGCCTTGTCCTTGTCTTTGCCCTTCCTGCCCTTCGCCTCCTCCTCCCGCCTGATCTTCTCGCGCGTCTCCTTCCGCCGCCGCTCGCGCATCGCCCCGCGCTGTGCCCGCCGCTCCTCGAGCAACTCGTCCCTGCTCCCCGCCTCGCCATACTGGCCTCCGCGCGCACCCCGCCGCAGCGCCGCCATGCGCGCATGCAGCTTGTCGCGCAACACCTGGATCCCGCCCTCCGCGTGCATCGGCACGATTTCCTGCGGCTCGTCCGCGTCCGAGCCCGCGTCGGAGAGGGCCACGTCGACGTCGACGTCCATGGCGTCCCCGCCGTCGGACTCGGACCCAGACGCGGCTGCTTTCCGTTTGCCCTTGCTTTTGCGGGTCTGGCTGGGGGGCTGCTCGCCGTCTTGGAGCAAGGCCTCGTTTTGTAGCTCGATCACTGTCTTGTTGTTCGCGGGGTCGAGCTGTAATGCGGAGAGATCATAGTTCATATACAGCGAGGTGCAGATAGGGATCTGGGGCTGCGCACCTTGTCGCGCTTCGCCTTTTTGGACGCCTCCTTGATCGCCTGCTTGGGAGCCTTTTGCTTCTTGCTGTGCTTCTGGTACTTCGACGCTGCCTGCAGTTGCGCGATGCGCAGACGTCAGTACGTGCCAAAGTTCGGTCGAGGAGGACGGTATCCTCACTTGTTCCTCTGTGTCTTCGTGCACGAGGTAGAATTTGGCCGGGATCAGCTTGAGCAGCGTCTCAAACGTGTCGTTGTGATGCTCGAGCGAGCTCTGCAGGATAGTCGTCGGCGTGGGCATGGCGCAGTGGCGGGGACGACGGTCGCAGCTATGAGGCTCGAGCTCAAGTCGTGAAGAAATCACGATCGCAAACTTCTCAGCCACCGCGCGCTCGGCGCTCATGCAATATTCAAATGCCGCATGGGGCAAACAGGCGCCCAACACTCCGCGGCGGCTCAACAATGCCCAACGACCTCAACTAGATGACCACGACCACCATGTCCGAGTCGCCATTCACCACGCCGCGCAAAGTGATTCTAACGAAGGAGCAGCTCGAGGCGTTCCAGGCATCGCCGACGCACCAGCAGATCGTCTCGTACATCGCGACGCTCAACGACGCCGTCGTGGGCGTGAAGCTCACGGACGCATGCGCCGAGTCACCCGTGCGTGAGTACCGCCTGCGGCCCGGGTCTGTCGGCTCACGGAACCGTGCGCGGTGCGTGTGTAGGGCGTCACGGCGATCCTGGACGTGCTGGGGCAGGTCGAGGAGATCGCGCGCGGGGTCCCGCCGATGGACAACAAGGCGTCGCGCTTCGGGAACCCTGCGTTCCGCACGTTCTACGACCGCGTCGCGGAGGTGCGTCCTGCTGCATCTGTACTCGGTCTGTGCGTGGGCAAACATGTTGGGCTGGCGGTAGGCCGCGCCGACGCTGCATACGGGGCTCCCGCAGCTCCCCGGGGCGGCTGTCCCGGAGCTGTCTGCGTACTTCTCTGAGGCATGGGGCAACCGGACGCGCATTGACTATGGGAGCGGGATGGAGCTCAATTTCCTCTGCTGGCTGTGAGTGCGCCTGCTGTTTTGTTCGCGGGTTGCGTTGGTCACACGAGGACCAGGATCTGCCTCGAACGGCTGGGTGTTGTGCAGGAGAGCGACCATGTCGCGCTTGTGATCAGAGTATTCTGGAGGTGCGCTGCCCGGTTTTGCCATTCACGTATAGCGCAGAAGGCGGATCTCCATATTACAGGTATGTCGAGGTCATGCGGTACTTGCAGTCGACATACTGGCTCGAGCCTGCCGGATCCCACGGCGTGTGGGGTCTGGACGACTACCACTTCCTGCCGTTCCTCTTCGGCTCGGCGCAGCTGCGAGGTGCGTATTTGTTCAGTCTGCGGGGAGCCACGTCTCAGCCGTATGGCACGCAGGGCACAAGTACATCCGCCCAAAGTCGATCCACGACGCGGACACCGTGGACGAGTTCTCGAAACACTACATGTACCTCGCGTGCATCAAATTCATCAACTCCGTGAGTCGCCCCCGCGCCACCTGCCGCGATGCGCACTCTGATGCCCGCCGCGCACACAGGTGAAGACGGCCTCGCTGCGCTGGCACTCGCCCATGCTGGACGACATCTCCGCGGTAAGCCCCTGCGCGCGTGGTGTGCGCCACGCTTGCTGATGCGCCCCCGGCACAGGTGAAGACGTGGGACAAGGTGAACGAGGGGATGGTGAAGATGTACCGCGCGGAGGTGCTGGGGAAGCTGCCGGTCATGCAGCACTTCCTGTTCGGGTCGATGCTGGCGTGGGACGGCCCGCTGCCGCCACCGCGCGAGGAGTATGCGGAGGATGACGCGCACAGGGGCCATGCGCACGCGCAGGGGGACCTTGGCGCGGCGGGGCAGGGCGAGGTGGGCTGGGGAGACTGCTGTGGGATACCGGTGCCGTCTGTGTTCGCGGCGGCGGAGGCGGAGAAGAACAAGGTGCCGGGTGTGAGGCTCGCGGGGCCTGGTATCAGACCGGTGCCGTTTGATTGAAGAGTTGTGGCGGTATGTATGTGCTGTATTCTCATCGTCTTTGTGTTTCTGTATTCCGCAACATGACGCTGCATGGACCGTGCAGGATGGTGAGGCCTGTTGCCTGGTGCCTGAAGTCTGATGGACCTGGCCATGGGATTCACCGGCGAACTGTTTTGAGGTGGATCTGCGACGGATCTGGCACGGACCGACGAACGTTTGTCGGGTACGCAGACTCTGCCTCTGAGGATGGTCGACGGCCTCCGCAACTCAAAACGGCCCCGTCCTCTGTGTCCGGGCCCGCGTGATCGTTCTCTGCTCTCTCCGAGCCAGGCTTTGCAGTACTAACCACCATGTCCTCCCCATCCATACACAGCACAGGGAAGGACCCCCTGGCGCTCGACGATGCGCCTTCTGCGGCCGTCCATGTGTCCACTGCTGTCTCCCCATGGCGCCGCGGCGCATTTATCGTTGCTGTGTCGCTCGTGCTCGTATTGGCCCTTGCTCTCGGTCTCGGACTTGGCCTCGGGCTAGGCCTCAACAAACACAGCACGCCGAGAAAGCTGCCCACCGTTACCACCAACGCCTCCAGCTCGTACTTGATGAACATGGACCTCGTCAACGAGTCCACCACCACGCGCTACTTCGAGTGGACTGTCGCCGAAGCCATGGGCGCCCCCGATGGCTTTCAGAAGCCCATGCTCGTCGTGAACGGTCGGGTGAAGCGCTGTCCGTCTCTCCAGCGCGCGCTCATCTGCATCCAGGTCAGTTCCCCGGCCCCACCATCGAAGCGAACGAGGGTGACCGCATTATCGTCAACGTGACCAACAACCTGCCCAATGCTACGTGAGCACGGAGATGCCACCCCAGGTACACACTGACATGGGGGCGTATCTTCAGCGCGATACACTGGCATGGTCTGTACCAGTGAGCATATGCGCTGACTCTTCTCGACCGGCTCGCTCATGACGGCACCAGGCGCGGCACGAATTACTATGACGGGACACAGGGAATCACTCAGGTGCGGACTCGCCCCCCCCCCTCCCGCTGCACGACTGACCCCCGGCCCCAGTGCGGCATCCCGCCAGGTCAGTGGATGGTGTACAACTACACGGTGCGTCCCGCCTCGCGCCCTGCGCAGGCCCTGCTGACCGCACGCCAGCTCGACGACTGGGCCGGCAGCACATGGTGGCATGCACGTACGTACGCCGCATAAACTGTCACCGCACCGGCCTCACGCGCGCCCCCACCTGCAGATTCCGGCATGCAGTACACGGACGGGATCACGGGCGCGCGTGAGTCTCTACTGCGCCTCTTCCGTCGACGGCGCGCCGGCTGAGCACGCGCAGTCATCGTGCACAGCAAGAACGAGTCCGAGTCCGTGCCCGCGTACGACGGCGACTCGTCGTGCAGATGGCTGACCTCTACCACGCGTTCTCCGAGACGCTCCTCCCGGTGTACTTCCAGGTGTGCGCGCACATCCATCGTGCAGACACATGGCAGCGCTGAGCGCGTCCGCAGCCGGGCGGGATCGCGGGCACGCCGGGCAACGAGCCCGTCCCAGACGGGGGCACGATCAACGGCATCGGGCAGTGGGGCCCGACCAACGACACGTTCTTCAACATCACCCTCCAGCCGTGCGCCCGTTCTCCTCCTACCCTCGCCGCCGACTGACCGCGGTGCGCAGGAACAAGACGTACCGCCTGCGGCTGGTCAACGCCGGGACGTTCGTCGCGATGCAGTTCTCTGTGGACGCGCACAACCTGACCGTCGTCGAGGGCGACGGCACGCCCGTCGCGCCCGTGCAGGCGTCGAGCGTCTCCGTCGCGGTCGCGCAGCGCTACAGCGTGCTCCTGCGCACGGACCAGGCGCCCGGCGCGTACTGGATGCGCGCGGCGCTCGACCAGGGCGCGTTCACCGTCAGCCGCGCTCTCTCCGCTCCGCTCTGCGCGCGCGCCGCTGACTGACTGCGTTTTGCGCGGGGCAGTACGATAACCCCGCGACTCAGGTCGAGATCCGTGCGGTCGTGCGCTACGGCGTGGCGGATGACACGCTGCCGGACGTTGCGCTGCTGGACAACCCGCCCGCGGTGAGCGGCGGGGACCCCGGTGCGCTCGACACGGGCGCGCTCGTCCCCGTCGGCGGCGGGCCTGCGCCGAATGCGACGTTGTGCGTGTGTTGTGTTGTGTTGCGTTGCGTGTGCGGGCTGATGTGGCGTGCACGTAGCTCGACGTACTTTACGATCTCGATGCAGTACGCGGCGGGCGGGTCGGACGACACGGTGTCCGAGTACCTTGCGTTCATCAACGAGACCGTGCGCCGCCTCCCTCCTTCTTCCCCTTGCTGCGGTGCTGACAGACAGGCCGGCGGGCTGACGGCGGGCAGTCGTGGACGATGCTGGCGGGGACGGCGAGCCTGTTCGCGCACGTGGGGGGCGGGTCCGCGGAGGGCGCGGGCGGGCAGCTCGTGGCGACGATCGCGACGGCGCAGGTGGCGGAGATGGTGGTGCAGAACTTCGACGACGGCGACCACCCGTTCCACCTGCACGGGTACAAGTTCTGGGTGCTCGGCGGCGGCGCGGGCACGTACGCGGACGCGGCGCGGGCGCTGCTGAACAACACGGCGCCGATGCTGTGAGTGCTCTGCGCTGTGGGCGCGTGTGGGCGGGGGCTGACGCGGTGCGTGGGGGCAGGCGGGACACGGTGGTGATCCCGGCGTACACGTGGATGGTGCTGCGGTTCGTGGCGGACAATGCGGGGTACTGGGCGTTCCACTGCCGTGCGTCGCGCGTCTTGCTGCGCCGACGGCGTGTGCTGACGTCCTTTTTATTGCTTTTTTGCTGCAGATATCCAGTGGCACATGGTGGGTGTGCTCTCTTTTTGTGGTGCGGTGGTGGGTGTGCTGCTGACGGTGTGTGTGCAGGCGGCGGGCTTGCTGATGCAGTTCAGCGTGCTGCCGTCCGAGAGCGCGCAGTTTGTGATCCCGCAGTACATGTTTGACCAGTGTGCGCAGTGAGCGGGGGCCTGTTGGGTGCAGCGTGCTGCTGCTGTTGGTAGTATGCACAGTGAGCGGGGGCGTGTCAGGCGGTATGCCGTAGAGGGGGTGGCGTCGACGTCGGAGCATGCGTAGAAAGTGGTGCGTTTGGCCAGCAATACAGGGTGCCTGGGGCTGTTCCAGAGGGCGGAACGTACCCGTGTGCGTGCGATATGGCAGATGTCTCCGCGGACGGAACAGCGTCGTTCCTCCAGTCGACTCGCGACGCGCAGATAGCCACCGACGCGTCTGGCACGTGCTGCGGGTAAGAAGATGCACGTTCGTCGCGTCTGCGTGGTCGCGTTCCTCGACGGCTGATGCAGACACAGCCAATGGAGAGCCGTGCATTCCGCACCGGAGGCTCTCCAGGTGCGCAGGCTCGCGCCAAAATGCTTAAAGCACATCGCTCGTCCGAGCGTTGCCCCCTCGCCGATCCTGTCGCCATGCTCGCCGTCCGCTCCGTCCTCCTCGTGGCCTCGGTCCTTGTTGCCGCTGTCCCCGCCGCATTCGCTGCCAACGCACAGGTCTTCCAGCCCCCCGCCAGCTCCCCGCTGTCCACCTCGACAAACTACACCGGCCCGTCCAACAACACCCTCACCAACAGCCCTCTGGTGCCCGGAAAGTCCTTCGACCGCTTCATCCAGATCTGGTTCGAGAACACCGACTGTCAGCTGCTCTCGCTTCCCCGCGTCCCCCACTGACGCGTACCCACAGACAACACCGCCGCATCGTCGCCCGTGTTCCAGAGCCTCGCGACCCAGGGCCTCCTCATGACCTCCTTCTATGCAGTGACCCACCCCTCCCAGCCCAACTACCAGGCCGTCGTCGGCGGCGACTTCTTCGGCACCTCCGTCGATGACTTCCGTGCGTGCAGCCCTTGCCACTGCCCGTCCTCGCTCATCTATCCCCTCCTGCACAGGTGCCATCCCGTCCAACATCTCCACGGTCGTCGATCTGCTCGAGGCAAAGAACATCTCGTGGTCGTCCTGTGCGTGATCCGTCGCCTGCCTGCCCGTGCCCGTGCCCTGACCCCGCCAACAGACCAGGAGAGCATGCCGTACGACGGATACACTGTACGCCCTGCTCCACAAGTCTTCTGCGCATGCTCTGACCCCGCTCGCAGGGCTACAACTACACGTCGTCCGACTACATCAGTACGTCCGTCTTGCATTCCCAAATACGGTCCGCATTCACAGAGCCCGTATGCTCCAGCGGGAAACGGGAGTTACACGTACTACGTGCGCAAGCACAACCCGCTGATCATCTACGACTCCGTGTCGAACGTGACCGAGCGCGCGCTGCGGATCCGCAACTGTGAGTGTGCGCGCTGCCGCCGCGACCACGCGTCCTGACGCTCGGCGCAGTCAACGACTTTGCGACGGACGTGAACGCCAGCGCGCTCCCGCAGTGGATGTTCATCACCCCCAACCTCGTCAACGACGTGTGTCTGCCGTGTTCCGTTCGCGCCCTCACCACTGACGCCTGTGCGGCCAGGGCCACGACACCACCATCACCTTCATGGCCCAGTGGATCCAGTACTGGCTCGTCCCGCTGCTGTCGGATGAGCGGTTCAACAACAACCGCACGCTCATCCTGCTGACCTTCGACGAGACCGAGAGTGAGTGCCCCATCCCGCTTTTCTTGCACGCGCCGACCGTCCCGCAGCGTACACCATCAACAACCAGATCTGGACCCTCGCGCTCGGCGGCGCGCTCCCCGCCAGCCTGCGCAACACGACCGACGACACCTTCTACACGCACTACTCCGCGCTCTCCACCGTCGAGGCCAACTGGGGCCTCGACACCCTCGGCCGCGGCGACGCCAACGCGACGCTCAACAACGTCTTCGCCTGGGTCGCCGCCGCCGTCGGCTGGACGAACAACGCCCTCACCGGCGCCTCCGCCGCCTCCTTCCGTGCGTCCCCCCTCCCTTTCCCCCTTTCCCCTCCCCTCCCTCCACGCGCTGACCATGCCCGCCGCCCGCACAGCGCTGCTCAACCTGACGGGGACGATCCCCGGCCCGCTGAACCCCGCGCTCTACGTTCCGTTCGCCGCGCCGAACATGAGCGCGCGTGCGCCGGGCGGCGGCGGCGTGTTCGCCGCGCCCGGGCTCGACCCCGCGCTCACCGCCGCGGCGCTCCCCGCGCCCGTGAACCTCACCGCGCGCGGCGAGGCGCTGCCGTGGGGCGTGGACCCCGGGTACGACTACCCGAACGGCGTGAAGACGTTCGCGCCCACTGTGTCGGGGGCGCGCCGCGTGGCCGTGCGCGGGCCTGCTGCGCTTGCGCTTGCGCTGGGTGTGGTCGTGTGGTTGGCGCGGTGGCGTGAGGGGCGTGCGTGCGTACGCGTGGCTTTGGACTTGTTCTGTGGCTGCTTTGCTCATCTTTTGCATGCTGTGCGGCAGGCGCGACAAAACGGGGCAGTAGCGTACGGACATGGGTGTTGGCATGGTGTATGTGGTAGTATACTGGGGACTGGAAGGCCGTTGGTTTCGGGTCCGCAGTGCGCACTGAATGCAGCGGCGGGCTATCTTGTTCGGACCCGCAATCGAGGACTGCGCCGCCGTGAGAGCAGTCGGCGGATCGCAGATCGACTGGCATGCACTTGCTGCACGATGTCAGACAGTACTGTGAGTGCGAAACAAGAGCCGGTGTTAGTGCGGAAGAGACATGTAGCGTGCATTTGGTGAGCCGTGCATGCTAGAATAGACGGGGGTGGCCGTCCGACTGAAGCGTTGCGTCTCAGAATAAAGCACTGGCATGCAATGATGTGAGACGGACTCATCTGGACACTGTTCTGGTGCGGCGCCTCCTCGTGACAGAATCCAGAGTCCCGAAGACACCTCTAAGTCGGCGGTGTGGCGGCCGTAAGCACTGTGCCGTTCTTCCTGTCTATTTCACGTCGGACATCCGTGCTGTGTCGCTCACACATCCTGCATCGCATGCTCCGCTGGGCTCGGACAGCATAAAAGCCCGAGGGGCGCAGCGTGCTCCCCCAGTCAAGCCAATCGTCCACATCGACATCCCACTCTCACCCAGCAATATCAATCCACCGCGTCATGCAGCTCAAGAACCGCCTTGCGCTCGTCGCCATCTTCAAGTTTGCGGCCCTCGCCATCGCCGCCCCCGCCGCCGACGCTGCAGCAGAGGAGCCTGCGCGCGGTACGCCCGCCATCTGCAAAACCCCCTCTTTCTTGCCTGGCTTCGCCCCGTCGCTGACGCATTGTAATTCCGAACAGAGGTCCGCCGCCAAGCCAACCTCGGGTTCAACTACGGGATCACTGCCCCGCTCGCCGCAGCGGCTCCGGTAAGACGGCACTCACTTGCTAGTAGTAGAATATTGACCGCTGCACGATTGATCAATACTGCAGCCCGCTGCGGTTCCCGACGCTGCAGTAGAGGCGCTTGGGCGCGGTAAGCCCGCCATCTGCAAAATCCCGTCTTGCCTGCCTTGCTCCGTCGCTGACGCATTGTAATCCCGAACAGAGGTCCGCCGCCAAGCCACCTCGGTTCAACTACGGATCACTGCCCCGCTCGCCGCAGCGGCCCCTCAGGCTGTAAGCAGCAGCCAGATGCGCACGCCCACTTGCCTGTAGAAAATTTTAATTGACCGCCGCACGATTGCTTGCAGCCCGCTGAGGTTCCCGACGTCGACGCTGCAGTAGAGGCGCTTGGGCGCGGTAAGCCGACCATCCCGCCCGAGTCCCGTCGCTGACGTGTTGTGCACAGAGCTGAGCTCCGCCGCCAAGTCGGCCTCGGGTTCAACTACGGGATCACTGCCCCGCTTTCCGCAGCGCCTTCGGTGAGCGGCAGCTCGATGTGCACGGTTGCTTGCTACGTAGCAGAATGTTGACCGCTGCATTCGTCGCAGGCCAGTGCGGTTCCCAGCGCCATGTGAGCCGGTGCGTAGTTTGTTGTTCGGTGATACGGCCTTTGTGCTTACTCGGTTGTGCGTCGGTTTGAACGCAGCGGTTGATGCGTCAGGACAAGCCGGCTGGATAGGAGGTCCAGGTGAGTTGCGTGTACGGTTACTGGTGGTTGAACGGCGGAAATCGGTCAGAAAAACATATAAAGGAGGCTTATGTTGGTAGCGTGTTTGTTTGCGCAATGAGAGGATGTTTGGGGCTTACTATGATGACGGCCGCTGAATCGCAACATACTCCACGACACTTGCTCAGAGAGCGGAAAACAAATTATGAGAGGGTGTTGTGGAACATTTTGGGGCTCGCGCTGAGTCGCACTCAGGTTGCGGCCCGCACCACCCTGCCGATGTCGACCGTCTCCTGAGAATCATAAGTGAGAGAAGTTGGATCTATTGGCGGAAGACGCTATTGTTGACTTTGTGCCAGTGGGAGACCTAGACGGCCCGGACGACGTGCCCCTCCAGAGGGGCATCACCCACACTGTACTAAACAGAATCCGGATCATCAACAAAATGTTGGAAACAATGCCGAATGCAAGCTCATGACACAAACACGGGCTTCGGTGCTCTCCGACCCTCCTCCGGACGTTTGACGAAGAGCCACCCTATGCTTTGATAAGACATCGGCTCTATCGCCTGCAGCACCAGAGCTGTATACAAGCGACCACGCCTGGAGGCCTCGATGTGCTGCCGCGCAATGTCGTCTTCATTCGGCCGGACAAAAATCCGTTCTATGGGGAGCGTGATGAAGACGTCCTTCATGGACGTGATCGGCTTTCCGGTGGCATCTCCCCATTCATAGTCAACGATCCCCACGACGAGGCTGCGGTCGGCGAGGTCGGTGTCTTCTACGCTGATCTGGAGCGGTCCCAAGACCTCCACCTCCAACGTATGCTGGCGTTCTCCAGGGCTAGACGTGTCTGCGTGAGTCGGTGTCGAGGAAAGGACGTTGTACAGAACAAGGGCGATCCGCAGGCCGGCGTTCGTCATTGCGAAGGACACGTCGCCCCGGCGTATGAAGGCTCTCGCCACCGTGTGGCCCTGCTCCAGCGTCAACCCACCAGGCAGCTGTGGATCGGCAGCAAGCCGCGCCATGGTCAGAATGTAGTTTTCGAATCTGTCGATATCGTCGCGGGTGGTGGGATGAAAGCAGTGTGGACCGCTGGCGAACATGGGATGATCCGGTGACGGTTGGCCGCTCCATTCGAACAGGTCCATGCTATTGGTCTCCTCCGCCAATGTGGTCTGTAGCCTGTAGAAGGCGCGGGCCCTTCCCCGTATGCTATCGGCATCGTCACGTCAAAGAGGCAGATAAGGGAGTATCCGACGTCTTCTATCCTCGTCGTGTTCCTTCCAGATGCCCAACGCATCTTCTCGCGGATCATAGCCACGCCGGGTGAGAACGCCCGTAGCTGGGAGATGGGAATGCCACTCCGCTCCGATATTATTTCAGACAGCGAATCGTTGACCTTGTCGTTGGTGTCTGCGGTAAGCGGCCGCCAGTTCTTCGTGAAGAACTTGATCTGCGATGGCGCCAGCAACTCCTGCAGGGTCCATCCGCGCGAAAACCACTGGTCCTTTCCGATGCCGTCGAGCGACGACGTGTCTGCCAGATGGACGATGCACACCTTCGCGTCCCTGTACCATCGGTACATCGAGCGGATGGACTCGTCGAGCTCTGCGCTGCTCCGCTTGTCGATGCAGCACGTATCCACCCAGACCCATTCACAGCCATACGTCCGCGCCTTCTTGCATACCTCCCTCAGCTTGCGAAAGCCCAGACCGTTTGTGCGGCGTCTCCCGAGCTGCGGGTACAGCAGCATCTCCTCGTACGTGGGCTCGCCCTCCTGGAGCCATCGGTGCGAGAGTATCGCATATTGGAGCTTCTCTTTGATTTTGTCCTCGACGTCTCGCCACTGCAACTTTCCCCTCTTTCCCCCCTTCTTATAGAGCTCGTCCGAAGTCTTCTTCCAAATCGCGCTCCGCCCGTACAGCCTCTTGCTACCTGCGTGGACGAGATTGATCGGGAGATTGTTGTGTATGTATTTGAAGAGTTCTGAGGGAACATTGCCCGGTTGCAGAGCAGTATTACCTGTTGATGTGTTCAAAAATGTTCATTTATTTGGCAGGATATGTCTACCTGAACGATCCGAACTCGAGGCGGCAGTAGAATTCTGGAAAGGTCTGGGTTTTGAGGGACGCTTAGGGACAGGATCCGCCGGGCGCAAGATCCTTCCCATGGAGACCGTACAATATTATGACACAACGAAATCGGATTCAGACTGATCCTAACAATGAAGAGAGATTAGAGCAACATTCGACAAATGTAGATGCCTCGAATGAGCCGAGGGACGTACGTGTGGAGTGTCTGGAAGAAAGATGGAAACCATAAACGCGCAGACCGTGCTTGAGATATATGGGAATGTGATGGTGCTGTGCTGTTTCCCGCTTAGAGCCACTTGTGGTTTTCGCGGGTTGCGAATCCAGTGCAGCAGTACCACAGGCGACAGAAGAGCGCCTCACTGCCTGCAGGCTCTGACATGCGCTATAATTGAGTTCTTCGTTGTACGTTAGCCTCCGAAAAGTATGGATGGCATATCAGATTTGTTCAACGTGGTTCTCAGCTTTTGCGGGCCATGCGGACGAGATAGAGTCGACTTCAAGTTGAGCCGCCCACTCATCCCAATTTGGCCACATTCGTCAACGCTGCCTCGATCTTCATTGTATAAGTCCGCGGCAGTTGATATTTGAGATTTTCACAATGATATCGGTGATGTGACGACGCACCTCGCGGGAAGCAGACTTCCTTCCATATTACAAATGGCTGCAGTGACATTGCTCTGAGCGCGAAACTTTGCATCGCTGTCCATCGAAATAATGTTCCGCCGGTGTTTGCAGGCCGAGCGCTACGATCGCACACAAGAATAGGCGGCCGCCGTCAACCATGGCGACTCGGGGCGGTAAAAGGCGGCCCGTGGAAAGCGCCCACGTGGGTTGATCGAGGATCGCGGTGACTGTTGATCGCCCGCGATTTGCCCGTGGTCCGCATCCGAGTCCGCCTTCTTTCCTTCGCCGACAACATGTGCGCGGAGGACGGCGTGGCTGAAGCTTACAGAAGTGGCAGCGGACTGTGATGCCAACTGCTGATGAAATGGGCGGCTGGCTTCTGAGCTGTGCGATTTAATCCTTCTTCTGGACATCCCGCCGGGCTGCGGTGGACTCGAGGCATGACGCGTTCCTGTGGCTCATCTCAGCCGCACTGTCGGTCGAGGTCCGGCAGAGAGCGTGTATACGCGCTCACTGGTCGCCGCTTGGCTAAGAAAAGCAACAATTCAGAGACGCATGACGAAGTGAGCGCGCTCGCTGCTAGGCTGACTTACATGAAGATTGCGGTCACGTTTTGCCCTGGGATCATTGCCCGTCCGCATGATCAGTAATTGTTCCTCAGTTGGCGTCTAGCGCGGTGAGCTTCTCGTCCGGATATGGAGCGGAAACTGGAGTAGCATTGGTCCAGACTCCAGAGTCCGAGAGTATGTTGGTCTGAGGCGAAACTCGCTCTTATCAACGGCCTTTTGAACGAGACCGCCTTTCCCTGCAAGATCCACATGGCTTAGGCTATTGTTGACTCAGAGAGGAACCGCCGGCTGGAACACGGAAGTGAACGGGCTTCGAGTTCTGGATGCATGAAAGATGCGCGTCCAGCGTGTGCGAAAGCGTGAGAGCGGGCGAGCACATGGACTTGGCGGGAAGAATGGAGGATGGAGGTGATTTGGCTGGTGGTGTCTGCAGCCCTCCCTCCCCAAGTTGTCCTAATCGGCAGGTCAGCCAGGGAGCACTGGTGGACCCCGAGGGTCAGCAGGCGATTAGGTAAGTAGCCGACCGAAACAGCCGATCAAGTGCCAAGGGTCCGGTGCCCTCGGTAAGGGAATTGGCTGGCAGACCGCTCTTGCCTTCGCTCTTCCATCCACAACTCTCTCCGGCCATCACAACGCGGCCTGCAGCGCTAACTCCTTCCAAAACATACGCGCACACGCGACATTGCGCGTCCGCGGTCATGGAGGGCACCCCTGTGCACGACGGCGACCCCTCATCTCACTCGACAATGATACCCTATCCGCATTCTTCTCCCCCTTCCTCTGGCCAGTCCGCGCTGGGCCACGATCAGTCTATGCTAGGACACGCCCAGGCCTCATCGCAGCCCAAGTTCTCTAATGGACCGTGCGTGTTCATCTCCTTTGACGCCTCATTGGTCCTGACTGCGCGTACTTCGGCTGCGTGTACTGCAGACATATTCGTTCCAGGATAACGGTCGTATGCGCCGAGGTGAGCGCGCTTTCATGCCTATGTCGAGAGCAACGCTTGCGTCTTTGTTCATCCGCTATATGCGCATGAACTGCCCAGGATGGATGGCGAGGCAGGGCTCGCAGGATGGGCGTGCATTTTGCTGTGACGTGATAGTGCACATGATGCTGTGTGTCGTTGTGGACCGTGTACATTGCGCTCAAGAGTGGATTCTACACGAAGAGCCACCGCGATTGTGCATGCTCTCACGCTGTTATTATCAGGCGACCACACGTGTTGTGTGTCCTGAGGAGATTTTGTATGATTGTGGGTTGTGGGCGCATGTCGAATACTGTTGTAGGTGCGGGTAGTTGGGTTCGTGGCGGCACGCATCGGCAGGGAGCTGACTATCGTAGCTCCTTGCTGCGACGTGAATGAGGCTAGATCGCTATCTTTAACCTGCATTTCACAATGCGAGTGGACATGAACAAACCATTCTATCTTTTTGGGGGTTGTTCTGACATGCTATGTGCTTTTCTTCCGCAGTGCAAGCGTCTCAAATTGAAGTGCGACCGCCGGACGCCATGCAGTTCTTGTTTGAAGCGCGATACAGTGCAGCGATGTGTATATTCGCAAGCTGCGGCAGAAAAGATGTGCGTTTGATTTTATCAATATGCGGGTATGCTTATCCTAGAACATTCACAGCGATGTACAATCGCTGCATAATCGGATACTTGTCCTGGAGTCTACGCTTGCCCAGATATCCTCGGCATCGCCATCGACGCCACTCTCTGCTGCTCTTGGCGGTATGCCACCGTTCAAAGCCCCTTTCAACGGGACAGGCGTACCGCAGGCTCCCAGTTCAAATGGCACAAGCCGTGGCGTTCTGGCGGGCTTACCTTGTAACGACCGTGCACTTCTTGCAATTGGCACGTCTGGAAGTTCCGTGGTCATCAGTCTCGAGGATGTGGCGAGCATTTGGCTCAACGAGTTGGACGACCCCGGTGTCGAGGGCAGGTCATCGTCAAGTGCAGATGGCAATGGAAGTTCTGCACGGTCATCTGGTTCAAGTGGCAGCAGAGTGAAGCTCGAGCCAACCCCAGTGTTGTTGCCCCCAGCGCCTCAATCAAGTTCTGCATCTAGAGGATCCACCCATACAGGACGCTCATGTTCGACTTCCTTCGTCCCTCCGCTTCCATACGAGACTTTCCTCCCCACAACTTTGTCACCTCTCACGCACGTCTCGACACCTGCCAATCCTTTTCCTCCTGCCAATTCATATATGAGCTCGAATGACCCGCCACAGGTGACGTCTGCGCTGCTCAACCGACTCCCGAGCGCGGAGTCGCGCAAGCGATTTCTGAAGGCACTGGACGAGACGATGCAGCTGCATCCGTGCTTCAACGTGCGCATTTTGAGCAGCGCGTCGAGGCGATGCTCAGCACGAGCGACCCTACACCCACCACCAACTCCAGCCCCTCCAGCAGCACAAGCCCAAGCACGAACGACAATGAGGGTAGCAGGAGTATGCAGGAACTCGCGCAGGAGCTGTTCTTTCCCGCGTCCACGACGAACGGAAAGACCTCGAGGCAGGGAAAAGACGCCAGATCGCTCCCTCAGCTTGCAGGCACACCAAAGCCCACGCTGAGCTTCTTCGCAGCGGCCTCCGCGGCCCTTGCGTTGGGTGCGCTAGTCGTGCGCGGGGATGCTGGTGGGAACGACGTGGATTCTTCGAGTTCGGCTCCCGGAGCGACGGCCGAGGGTGTGGACGGGCATGGCAGCCCGGCAGCGCTGCTCGCGCTGTCGGACCAGGCTTTGGGTCTGTTTGAAAAGACGGCACTCTACGACCTCGACTCGGTTATCGCAATGCTGTTGCAAGTGCTGTATCATCTACATGATGGCCAGATGAGCGTCGCGCAAGGTGTCTTTCCGCTGGTACGTGGTTCGCAGTGTGCGGTATCACAGAGTTGTTCATGTGCCGCTTATAGGTGGGCAAGATGATCAATGTCGCGCGCATGATGGGCCTCGCCATTGATCCCGATGAGTTCTCTGGGGCGTACAGTCTCTTTGAAGCGGAAACCCGGAGGAGGATTTGGTGGGATGTGTTCTATTATGATCTGTACGTCCATCATGCTTCACTTGCGTATTACAGGCATTGACACCGTCTATCAAGGTTCATCTCAGATTGCATGGGACATCCGCCACTGATTGCGGACAACTCGTTCACAACGCGCTTCCCGGCAGACGTGGACGAGGAGCAGTTCTCACCCTCTTCCACTGTGTTACCCGCTCCGCCCGGTGGCGAGAACAGCGAGAAGAGCACAGCGTATTTCGTGCAGAAGTGCAGGTGAGAAGTTCCGTCCACTTCCGTTTGGTTGTGCTGATCCATTATGGAACGTGCTCTAGATTAGCTCAGCTTGTCAAGAATGTCAAGAAGCAGACGTTCAGGGATCCGCTTGACAATGATGAACTGTCGATCGACCAAGCTACCGCTTTCGAGGCGGAAGTCGCATCCTGGTTGTCAGAGCTTCCGCCTTCATTCCGTCTTGAGATGGACCATGATCTGTCGGAGCCTGTCCCCCCACTACCGTCCACATCGCCACTACTTCTTGCTCAGCGGTGTGAGCTCGCCATCCTCGCAAACCGCCTCATCCTCAAGCTGTACCTCCCGTTTCTGAAGGAGGGCAAGCCGTTCCATCAAGCCGTGTTAGGGACTATCAACGCCGCGCATCTTGTCATTTATGCATCGCGGATGCTGCACGCGGTGTGGCGGACTGCGTGTCCCGCCGCATTCAACTTCTATGACTTCGGACGCACCCTCTTCGATGCTGCCGTGATTTGCGCGCATGCGGTCATCCAGCAGCCGACGAGCATCCTTGCACCAGAGGCGATGAAGGGCTTGAGCTGCGCCTTGGACGTTATGCGCGAGCTTGGGACTCAAGAACTGGTGTGGAAGGTGCCACCGGGGACGGCAATAGGGGAGAAGCCATCAAGATTGTGGAGATGATGAAGCGGAAGGCTGAGGCTGCTCGGAGTGCCAATTCAAGCAGTACTACGACCATAGCGGGAACGAAGCGGAAGCGCTCCGCCCTCGAAGGAGACTCGCTCTCTTCCAACTTCCAGCTGCCGTTCGTTGGCGCGGCCGTTGCGTCTGCGAAGCCTGGACAGGCGAAGTCTCTTGCATCGCCGTCGAAGTCATCCAACGCAGCGCAGAAGGAAACTGCAGGCCACGACCCCATTCACAAGCCCGACGCCAAGAAGCATGCGCCTGAAAAGAAGGATAAGGACAAGGACAAGGATAAGGACAAGGCGACGAAGTATCCGCCAGTGGGTATTCGCGTGCGCCCTGGGCAGCCGCCGCCTTCGCGCCAGCGTACGGCGTCTGTGACAACACCAGGTCCTGTCCATACTCATTCCAATGTGCGCATGAACGGCCCCACGTCCGGAGTGGGGCCACCCCCTCCATCACATCCGCCGCAACAGCAGCAACAACAGCATCGTGTGTCCGTCGCCCAATCTCCGAGTGTTCCGGTATATGAAAGCTACCCTTCTTCACGACCATCTCCTCACGGAGGTGCAGCTCACGAGCCTATGCAGCACGACGACTATCCAATGCAGTATAGCGCAGGAGACGATCTTGATCGGCGAAGATATAGCTCGCAGCCGTTCGTCGATTCACCGTCGGCTGCCGCATTATTCGACCAGGCGTCGCTTTCACACCCCAGCCCATCATCATACAGCACGGGACCTACCCCTCCCAACTACTACATGTCTTATACGCCGTCAGCAGGTCCGTCTCAGGGCTACGATGCTCCTCCGATGAGCCATCCACATATGGTGGGAATGGGCGTTAGCGCGGCTCCTTCCCCGATGGACCCACCGGGCAGTGTAGGCAACATCGCTCCTTCGATGTCCAGCCTACAACGGGATCAGGACTACCTTGGACAAGAGAAGCCTCATCCGTCGTATCCCCCACATCTGAATAAACCCCACGACCACGGTGTTCCGCGCCCAATCCCTCACGAGTACCACCCACCGCCGAACCTGCCTCCCATGACCATGTCGAACGGTTCTGTCGCTGGCTGGGCACCAGCAGACCAAAGCTCGAACGGCGAAATGTGGACACCCGACTACAAATACTACTCAGTCTAAGTTTAAGTGTGCCTCCCCCCTCACGTAACATTATCTGCCCCCACTATCCTTGTTGCATCTCTTATGACGCCCGTCGTCCCACACTGTTTGCTTCGTACGGCTTCCGCGCGCTCGATTAGTTCTCTTGCTTCATACTGCGTGGGAACAGCCTGTGTTCGCATATCCACCGCACCCATTCACGACTTATATCCTCGGTCCTTGATTTTGTGCCACCGAGTCGTCTCTTGTCTTGATCTCACCGTCTTTCCTCGTCGTATCTTATCACACTGCATGTCATACTATGTCATCCCCATACATCTCTCCAGGAGACCTTGCCTTTGTATCCGTATGCGCACGCGTTCTATAGATCAGTTTTGGATGGTGGACAGACGAGTCCCGTCTCTGCGTTTTTTAGATCATTACAGCGTAATCGGAAAACCTTGACGTGCGCCATTTTTTATTTTGCGCAGATCTCGCCGGGCGGCTAAGGCTGCCGACACCGTCAATGACTAAATTAGGCAACATCGAGCCTCAGGCTGCTTGTATACCGGATCCTACATGGCATGTTCAGGGGTTGTTATACAGAATTTACTATTGAAATACAAAGAGAACTCATGTACTAATGTCCTATGTCTATTCTGTACTTCTTCTGGTACAATAATCAATCGCAGGCCAAGTGCAGGCCGGGAGAGTTGGAGGGGCAGTCAAGGTAGGCGCCGGGCGCACGCGCCAAAAAAAAAGTGGCGCACGTCAAGGTTTTCCGATTACGCTGTAATATTGGTATTCCTGCAGCAGTCATGGATAAGGCAGAAAAGAGTGCAGCTTACTAAGCGACATGATCCTGCGGCTCGGAGCGACCGTCGTGCCACCAGGCATCTTCTGCAGTGCGTTTTGGGCGGCGCAGAGATTTCTTTTCACACAACCTTTTGCGCGAGAAGGACCATCTCTATCTGTCTGCCTGGTATAATCTCGTTTGCAGCACATGAAAGCATGTCGTGAGCTCAGCAAACTACCCAAGACCACCGCTCTCCGATCGCTGAACGTAGGCACGCACGCCTCCCTCCCATCGCAGCACTGACGCCCGCATAGTTCAAGCGCACCACGCCGGGAGCCGTCGGTCCCATGCTGGGCAACAACAGGGCGACGCTGCACGGCCCGCTCGATCCCGCGCACCCGGCGGCGCGAGTCCGCCAGGAGGTCATCTACCGCACGTTTCCACATTACACCGCGCCGGGCTTCACGCTGCGCTTGTTCCCGCGCGCGATCCTGCACATCCCCGACGCGACGTGGCCGGACCCGCCGTTCAGCCCCGCGCGCGCGCGCGGGCCCGGGTCGCGGCGCGTGGACGTGTCGTTCGTCAAGGTCATCGGGAAGAAGAGCGTGCACAAGTCGAGCGTCGTGCGGGGGCGCATCGGGAGCAAGCTCAAGACCGCGCTCGCGCTCATCGTCACGCGCGGCGCGGATGCCGAGGCGGGGAGGCTCGTGTTCAGGGAGGAGGACATCGGGCAGGAGCAGTGGTTGTGCCAGGGTGCGCCTTGTGTCCCGCTCCTCGGGTGTCTGGCTGACCGTTGCTGCGTGCAGAGTGGACGTATGCGGCGATCCCGACGCTTGAGGTGTACAGGATGCCGTTCGCGGCGATCGTCCCAGAGATGCGCAAGGCGCTCGTGGCGCTCAAGAAGCGGGCGGACCTGCTGGCCCTCGGCTGGAAGCACGAACGGGGGGTGATAGAGGCGAAACGTCGTGCGTCGCGCTTGCGACAGCAGAAAATTCTCGGGGGCCAGCAGCTCCCAGATCTCAAGCATGCTCAGCCCCGGACACCGAAGCAGCCAGGCAGCTCTGTCTATGGGCTTGCGATAGATCGGCACAAAGACCCTATCGCTGAGATTTCTGTATCCAATGAAGAAAAAAAGGAGAAGTCCTGGTTCTTCGTGAAGGACAACCCTCAGACAGATATGGGAAGACCATCTTTGCCTTCTCAAGACACAGACCCGTTGCAGGAAAAAATGCAGGGATTTTTGCGGTGGTCCGATTCGCTCGGAGAGGAGCCTGATGCTACAGATCCTTCTGAGCCTTCCGTGCGTATTCTTATAGTTTCGGGCGTTTTTGCCGCTCATTTGGCGCATACAAGCAGGTTCTAGCTAGGGATGCTACTAAGCAGGAGCCCTTTTTCCCGCACCGTTTCACCGCCGGTCGGTCGGGCACGCCCTCACTACTGTCACGCCTAGAAGAAATCATGAGGGATGAACAAGACGTTCTCCCGACGCGCCTCTCTTCCTCATCCTCTGTGTCTGAGCAGTTGGCTTCACCTTCGCCGCCCACCGGTCCCCCGGCGAGCTCCACACCGACTTTCACGTCAAAGTTGCGCCCGTTCATTTCACCCAAGCGAGTACCGCAGCAGCAGGAGCCGGAGACCGCGAAGTCGCGGATTGCAGGTCAGCTGTTCCGTAGGCCTGTCGCCAAGCCACCAGAGAAGCTTTTCTCCCCGAGATCCTTAAGGAAGGATAAGTGAGAGGGAGGGAATTTCGGGCGGTTAGAGTGCTGGGCCACCGTGACGCTGGTCAAGATGACCTTGATGCGAGATGGAGCCGCGGAGGACAACGTCCTACACCCGCCCAGCTAAGTGCTGTGCCTTGCGTGACTAGTACGTGCTAGTTCCCACCTCCGTTGGCCGTTGCAATCGAAGACTAGAAGCTGCGAAGCATGCTACGATATTGCCATAGATTGCCATACGTTGTGCGGGGTTCCCTCACGTCCATAGCCGTGGTAAGAAGACCTTCGTTGTTGCATGCAGGTGCGTATCCCGATCGCGTTCAATGAATCCGCCCGCGTCGCCGACGGTCTCGGAGCGATCGCGTAGCTGCAAGTACGTCGCGAATCTGGGGTCGATCTCACTACAGAGATCTGTTTGATGCGAAGGCACGCAATGCGCACACGTAGAAAAGGCGGCGGCGCGAAAGGACAGGCATCTGCCATCGGGGCGCCGGGGCTGTCGTCACCTGAATACAACGATACCTCGAAAACGGCGTATATCACCAGGTCGGTGGCGTTGATGCCTGCGCGAATACAACGCGAGTTGCAATCACTATGCAACGGCGCGGGGGGCTTGATAGCGCGGCGTGTGTATGTGTTCATCAGAAGCACTGGTTGAGCGAGAGATTGGCCGCAGGAGGGGAAGGCAGTCCCAGGACCCCTGACAATGCGGAAGAGAAATTTGCTATACTCGTCGACTGAATCAGACACAGCGACTCAAACTGGGCTGCTAAATTTCCAGATGTCGACACATACGAATAATATCATTGTCAATATACGTCCTGCACCAGCGTTTCTCATACTGGTGGTCCCCAGGGTCCCAGAGCTCGACAAGAGTGCCCTGATGAGGGATGGATGAACGCCACGTGTAACGCATGTCCGAAAGGAGACAAACAAGTTTCCAAATTAGTGCCTCCTCTTATTCCTCCTTGCCATGTGGCGGACCACTGCCAGCGACCGTCCTTATTCTCGAACCGGCCACGCTGTCGGTCTTATAAGGGCCTGCGATGGCCCATCATACTCCCAACGAACAGCCGTCCTCGACTCCATTGCCAGTGCACGTTGATACCGCCCTCCATTCTACCTCTCGCGTCAATCGTCTGCCCCGAACTTAATCGTCTGCGTGCCCGCCTAATACTTTGTAATATGTTTCAAGTCGCATCTCGTCAGGCCCCGGAGGCGCTTTCTCTGCCTATGTCCCACTACCAGCCTGTCCAGGTCCCCCCCAGCCTCCAGCTGCCCCGCAACCTTGCCCGGCCTGCGTTTTCTGAGGTCTCCCGCGACGTGATTGCCGCACTCGAGCCAGAGCTCGCAGATGTTCCATTGGAATACATAAGAAAACACTTGGCTGGCCAAGCTAATCAGTGCGTATACCTCTGTGGTCGACTCCTTGGGCACAGCTAATATGGCGCGTTTGCAGGATGCTCACGGCCCTTTCCCTCCTCACGCTCCCAGGTTCGCTCCCGCGTGCCCGCCTTCCACCATCCATTGATGCGCCGCTGCGTCCTGCATCAAACACACCAAGCTCATCCGCGTTTCCCACACATCTTCTCGCCATTTCTTCCTCAAAATCGCCGTCTGCGCCAAACACACCCACTGCCGCGTCCTTCGCATCGCAGTCCTCTTCCACGCTGTCTGTGACGATCCCACTATACCCAACACACGCACTCGTGCTGGCGGCACACTGCACGCTCCTCCCGCCTCTGCCCCGCTCGCGCCCGTCAAACCACACCACAGCAGTCAGCTTGCCCATCGTCCCTCTTACCGTGCCCAGCGCAGAAGTATTCCCCCTCCTGCACGCATACTTGCACACCCGGCGTCCCGACACGCTCCTCGCATCCCTCCTTCCATCGCTCGCGTCCGTGCTCCCCCCCGCAAACGTCGCAGCAGGCTCCTCCGCGCCGGGAAAGGCGATGTACATCGCGCAGTTCTCATCCGAAAGCCTCCTGCGGCTTGCGCACGGCCTCGCGTCGTCCGCCCACGCGCATGCGGGCGCGCAGGGTGCGCTCGCGGGGCTCATGGCGCACACCAAAGCGATCAACGGGCTCTGGCGCAACGCGTGTGCGCTCGGCGTGTTCGACGCGGAGCTGTGGGGCGTGATGGACCTCGCGTGGGAGATCGTGCTCACCGCACTGACGCGTGTCGCCGAGCGCGCGTAGTAGCGCACCGAAAACGCTAACCGGAACCCCTTGCATATCTTCGGACAGTTATCGCGCCCTGCTGCGCATCCCACCCCGATCGTGTCGTGTGATCCCCTCGATACGGTATACCGCTTTGCATGTCTCGTTGCTCATTGTCTCTGTTCGTTCCACATACCCCCATCCATCTGTATTGCCCGCTCGTGACCACTTTGTATCCATACTTGCTTATGCCCCCCTTACTGGGGCGGGGCGTTTTGTTTTGTCTGTGCATCCTACGCTAGTACAGGTTTTTAATGTGACTTTGCGTCGGTGCGTTTTCTGCGCAAATGAGTGGGAAACCTCGCGAGTTCGATGCAGTTTCCACTGCAGTACTGATGATCTCACGCACAATTTAAATTTAAAAAAACAATCACAATGTCGTACTGGACATTCAGGGGATTGAACCCTGGACCTCACGCAAGCAGATATGCGAAGCGTGCGCGCTACCACTGTGCCAAATGCCCGATAAAAATGATCTCATATAACCTTATGACTCGATGGTTAGCCATTAGTGGCAGTGTCGCCACTGAGTCTCACTGAGTACTGCTCTTAACGTTGTAATATTCCACACTCTTCAAGTTCTACTCATTGACAGCCGCCTGGTGTCCTCGAGCGATTGAGACGCCACATTCTGCAGTCAGTGAGTGATTGCATGTGCCAAGGTATATCATATCATTCAAGGTCTCTTTGACGTCCTGCAGCCGGCCGGGATACATCAGAATCATCATGCCTGCATTATCAAGTGAAGTCATGGACATTGACATTGCTGAAGAAAACGAATCCACCCTGGATATCCCAAAGATCAGTGGTAAGAACATCTTGCCCGTGGACGAGGCACATCCATTCGACCTCGAGGCATACATCAGCGGTTACACAGGTGTGTCGTGGACTATCTTCTTTGTTGTGGACTTGACTTGATACTGACATAGGACCAACGCAGGCCGCACCGCCGTAGACCGCCTTAACCAAATCATATATCTATGCCCCTCGCTAGCACCTCAGGCGCTCCAGCTCGCGCTCAAGGAAGTCTTCGCCATGCGCGACACCAATCTGTACCGTACGGTCCTCTCGATATACGAGAAGACTGCGGCAACCACCGGCGGCACGCTCCCCACGGCTGCGACCCTCGCGCCACTGAACCAGAAGTGGGTCGACGAGACGAACCAGCGGAACCAGGCGGAGCGCACGAAGCTCGAGGTCGAGCTGAAGACGTACAGCAGCAACATGATCAAGGAGAGCATCAGAGTGCGTGCCCTCCGTCTACACTCGCTTCGCGTCTGACCGCCCGTGCAGATGGCGCACCGCGACCTGGGTGATTTCTACCGCGCCGTGGGCGAGCATGCCGCTGCGCTCAAGCACTTTACGAAGTCGCGCGAATTCTGCACGTCCAGCCAGCACGTACTGGACATGTGCTTCTCCGTGCTTGAGGTGAGAGCAGCGTCGCGCATGCGTGAAACCGCGCTCACTCTTCGTAGCTGCTGATTGAGCATCGGAACTATGCGCATATATCGACATACGTCTTCAAAGCGGACGCGGCGCTGGACACTACGGCCATGGCGCGGATGAATTCGGCATCGGGCGCGACCACGTCTGCGTCTCAGCCGAGTAAGGAGAAGGTCAGCGCAGAGCGCGAGAAGGTGCAGAGTAAGCTCGACGCCGCTACTGGCCTCTCCCATCTAGGGCAGGGGAACTACGAGAAGGCTGCCATTGCATTTGTCAAGATCGGCGACGTAAAGGGATTGGGCGAGTGGAACGGGAAGGTGCGTGTAACCTCCCGCGTGGTTCGTGTTGTGCTCATGACATGAACCAGATCATTACACCAGCAGACGTCGCAGTATACGCAACGTTGTGTGCGCTCGCGACATTCACGCGCTCTGCCATCCGCGCGCAAATTCTTGACAACGATACGTTCGGCGTGTACATTGAGCAAGAGTCGTACGTCCGCGAACTCATCGACGCGTACATGGGCAACCGCTTCAAGGGCGTGCTTGAGGTCCTCGACCGCAGCTCCGTGCGTGTGGTTGACCTCCTCGTCCTCGTAGACTGTCTGATCGCGTATATTTGCAGACGCGCCACGCCCTCGACATTCACCTTGCCCCGCATATGACGAATCTAACGAACATGATCCGGAGCCGTGCGCTCGTATTGTACTTCCAGCCATTCGCGTCAATCAAGCTCGACCGCATGAGTGTTGCGTTCGGCTGGTCCATCGATGAGCTTGAGCAGCAGGTCGTCTCACTCATCCAGTCAGGCGAAATCCAGGCGCGAGTGGACCGGCAAAACAAGGTGTTTCCTATCCTTGCTAGAACTCTGCCTCGGGACTTACTCCAGGATCATCGCAGATACTCAAGGCGAAGGAGACCGACCAGCGCGCAGCGCTTTTTGCGCGTGCGATCAAGTCCGGGCGAGACATGCAGTCCGCGAATCGGAAGCTCCTCCTGCGGATGCGCCTGTGCGTGTCTCCCTTTTCACGCATTCTGTACGCTGACGGTGTGCTCATGCTTCAGGCAACAAGCTGATCTAGTTGTGAAGGCTCCGCGTGCGGCTCAGACATATCAAACCGGCGTGAATGAGGTGACAAACATCGAATAGAATGGCATATTGTGCTTCGTCCCTTGCATTGCTGATGCAGCATTCCATGTATTGTACTGTAACAAGATTTCTCTGTGATCCAGGATGTATCGTCGATCGTGTTGTCGGTTGAGTCTCGTGGTTAAGGGCTTCTTCTCGAAGTTCTCATAGAACATGTTGAAAGCCTAGACTCCGAAGACGAGATGACAATTGCATCATGTCACTGAGAACAGACAGACTTGCATGGACAATCCATCCAGCATAGATTTGCAATGTAGAATTGATATTTGATCGGAAGCATGTCCATTTGCCCATGTCAATCCAGTTACGCAAGATTCGCAAAACCAATCACTGGTAGCGCAGGTCAGCACAGCGAGTCAGTATATGCAATGTCACATGTCACATAGCAAAGGCAGAGCACTCACGGTGATTATCCACTGCGGAGGGAGACATATCAGGTCGAAAACACGTAGCAAAATGACACCACTCACAATCATACGCCGAGTACACATTCTCCAGGAACTTCTCGCCCAAAATCGCAGTGCTCCATCCGCCGGAGACGATCCATGTGTGGATGGCACCGTCATCCGTTATGTTCAGAGATGAGTATAGGTTCTTTTGGACGATATACCTTTCATGCAGAGTGTCAGCTCCTTGATGCGTAAGGTGTAGGTACAGTCAGCACCAACCTGTTTGGGGGGATGGTAACCGTCAAGTTCTCGAAGCCGAACACGAGGTCTGGAAGGGCATTCGCAGTAGTATTCTCAAAAATGATGGCACTGTCTAGTGTGGACTGAGACTGATCAAGGTTGGCGCCGGGAACGGTCTGAAGGATAGCGATGAATTGTTGCCTGGAGGTATGCCATTTACGTGAGGTTGGTCTCACTTCGTATGCAAGACGAACGGTACGTGCGTAGGGATTTGGATCAATATATTGCCTGAGTCCGTGTAGGCAAAGATGCTTTCGTTGGAAGCGATGCCTTCGCCGAAGCTGATGGTCGATACCTACAAGCAGGTCAAGTCGCTGTAACAATAGTTCTCAGTGACGCACATTGAGTGCCCAGCGCGGCGTGTATGGGGCATTTTGCGGAATCCAAGTCATCTCCCCTGTGTGCACATGAGCCCAGAACTGTCCGCATGGTCTGTATACACACCCTGGATGCGAGCCTGATCAATGCCACCGAAGGAGAGCTCCCCGGAGCCCTGAGGCTCCCCATCTTCGTCCAGAGGAGCAACGTATAATCCGAATACGGCTTTTCCAATCTTTCCTTCGGACACGAGATTCTCGACGAACGTGGGGGTAGTATTGAAGCCAGATACTTCGCCCTGATTCGAGCCTGGTGGACCCATGCCAACTGTGAACAAAGTGAATCTGGGATTACATGGCTCTGGGAAAGGCTCGATGGAGAATGGGACTTACGGATTCCGTCAATGGCACCGTTATTCGTAAAGCCGTTCGTGTCATTTGCGGCGCCAATGATCTGAGAACTCACGACGGCATCGCCGATGGTGACCGCATCTTGATATGCAAGTCCAGAGGCACCCCCTGTTCCATACCTGGGCATTCCGGATTGTGGTCAACAACTAGCGCAAACTGATGATGAAGTATGTACCCAACACTGAACGTCGCATTCCTGGAGGATTATTTATACATAAGTTTTCAGCAGAATAGTCGGATGAGGGTGTCACGCACAGGTGAGAGGACGGGCCGGGAATATACTTTTGCGAACCACGCCCCACCCATAGAATTGCGCTGCCAGTGTCTATCAAGACGTTATTCCATGTCTGGCCGTTTCCAGCTTGTACTGTATCAAACGTTGCAGCGACAAGAGGTCACAGTAATGCCATGGGAAAGACACTCAGTTATAATAGAAAAGAGAAGACATATCGCTAGTACGTACCAGACACGACGACCTCGATTCCTACCGTCGTGGTCGAACCGTCGAGGGCTAATAAGAGTCATTGATCACAAATTTGACGCGCTCAAACGTATCCTGACGTACTGGAATTACCGAGACTGAGGATTTAGTGACTGCAATGAGCTTGATGAGGAGCACTAGAACACGGGACTGAATTTACCTCAGAGTTGTGATAAATGGTACCTTCAACAACGTTGAAGTCGCGGTGGTAGGAGTAGCTTGCGCAAGCCCGATGAAACCTAAACAGCCTAGCACGGAAACTCGCATGGTCGGTTAAAGAAAAGGAATGGCGATATTAGTGGTCTACGAGTTATAGATCCAAAGAAAATATGCTGATTGATTGACTGGAGACAACGAAGCTTTTATACCTTTCGCTTGGTCACGTCGATGAGTACTCGCGGGGTTGTCGGTGAATGTGGTGGGTCCAGAGCATACATACCGGTACCGTCATATCGTCTGATCAACAGCGCCGGGACACGGCCGCCTTGCCTCGCTTTAGATCTCTCAGCAAAGCCGAGGAATTCTCCTGCATACGGCAATGAAGACCGTGTCGGGCCTCAGGACGCGTTCTTGTGCACATAGAGCACATATTACATTGATAAGCTCTATGGCTGCGGGACACCGCCACACACATGATGCCGACTCACCTTCTGCCGGCGAGATGCACATCATTCTGCATCTGCAAGGGCTCCTAGTTGAACACGGACAGTCACAAATTGTGTGTCCTTCGAGGCCATGCGTACATAGCCAGATCTGTGGATGAAATTCCGAGCTAGCTCAGACTGTAGGCAACTCACAACGTGCATCAACAGACCGAGGTGTAAATTGTCGTGGCCGCCCGATCAAAACGATCGACTGAACTACATTGAGTCATGTCGTCTATAGCAACCTCACGCTCCGTGTCTGATTCTACGGTTTGTCTCCGACAACGAATGTGTTGGAAAGTGACGGTCAAGTCATTATCGCGTTAGCACCATTTCGAGAGACATTTGACTGACAGCACCATATGGAATTTTGAAATTGCTCGACTCGCACGTATATTTGTGGCGACCGTCCACCCGGATTCACTAAGCACTATACAGATAGCACAGGGAATTCTGACTGTGAGCTCATAGAGGATCTCAAGAGAAGAAACAGCACTCACCAACGGTTTAAGGGATTTATCAGCACTTGAAATCTTGAGGTTAAGAAGAAAATGAAGTGCGACTGCGAAGCAGCATACCTTTCGCTCGCTCAATTCATTGAACATCGCAGAATCGCCAGTGACGTTCATACACGACATATTTCCACTGTTTTTCTTGCAAACGGCGAGTGAACCCCGCATCAGAACCCAGGCCCTCAAACACGGCCGCCGGTACGTCCTGACAAGCTTCGCGCCGCGGTGATTATTTGAAAGGCGTGCTGGCTAGATGTTGATCGTTTGCAGAGTTCAGATCACGACTACTCCAGTATACATGCATGCTCTGCAGACGCAATTCGGGAGTATACAATACACGCAGCATACATTCTGAACTAACTTGCCACGAAGTCTAAGGGGAGATGCCTCATTGCTCTAGGTCGAACCTCTTCCAAGCATGCTTCTCGTATTCCTTGATCTTTGTTCTGCGCTTTTTCGGCCTGGATAGTATATGATATCAGTACAAAGCGTCGGGAAACGTAAAGATAAAGAGACACGTACATCACAGGTACCCTGGGTTCGATGATAGCGCGATGCTGCATACTGAGAAATCGGTCGCGAAACAGGTTCCCCTCCGGCTAAAAGTGAATAGATGCCCCGTGAATACACGGACACTTTCCCAAGTTGGATCTCAACACACCTTCAGGGCGCGTAGACTCTCGCTCAGCTCGTCCCCGAGCTGCACATCCACCTGTCCCTCAGGCACGCGGTGCTTACCGATTTTCTGCCCCACAAGTCCTTTTGTAAGCTTCTCTCGCGCCTCCTGCTCGCGCTGCGCACGCAGCCGCTCGCGTTCAGCGTGCGTCCGACCTAAGGACCTGCGCATAACCTTGGCGGAGTCTACCGCCGCGAGCATCCGTTTTCGCGCCACCCTCTCGGCCAGCACACGTTTCTATACCTCCATTAGACACCGCGTAATCCCACCTTCAGAAAGATGGCTAACACACCTCTGCCTTCTGCCGCGCTGCTTTCTGCCGTTCCTGCCGTGTCTTCCGCACCGGCATCCTCCTCGCTATAGACGCTTCGGTCTCCGCCTCCCCGTCCGCGTCATCCTCCGGCGCGTCCGCTCCAGGCTTGTCGACTGTCATCCCCGGCGCAGCGTCCGCGTTCGCAGTCTCCAGAACTGCAGATTTGCGCGCCTCTTCGAGCCTCGCCTTCACCGTGCTGAGTTCCTCTGCCGCTTTCACGCGGCGCTCCTCGGCCTCGTGCGCGGAGCGCAACAGCTCCTGGTGCGACGCGAATAACGGGTTGTACGATGCACCCTCATGCGGCGGCGGCACCGCTGGGAGCATGATCGCAGTGCGAGGATGCGGCGTGCGCGGGTGCTGTGCAATTGTTTGAGATTAGATATGCAGGATGTTCACGGACGGTTGGACGTGAAGCGTACCTTGATGCTGGGCCCCTGGGTGTCCAAGGGAGCGCTCCACACGTCGTACCCGCCGCTCTCGCGTGCAGCCTCGCTCACCTCGAGCATCGCACTTCCCGCGCCAAGCTCGGTCGGGTCCATTACGGCGTCGAACGGCCCGCGGCGGGCGCGCTTGCCCATGCGGAGCAGGCGACCCTTCTCCTCGTGCGTGAGCAGCCTGCGCTTTGGTGATGGTGCGATCGTGCGCGAGAACACGGCAGGGACGGCGGAGCGTTGGGCGAGTATTTTCGTGGAGGTAAGCTGTTCTCGGGAGAATTTTGGAAACGCTTTTCGGACTTGTGACGAACGATGTCAGAGAGTACAAGGAGTGAGGGGGGAAGGCTGAGCACCTCTGTCGTCGCCTTTAACGTCCACTTGAAACAGCTCGTCGTTTGTCTGCTTTTGTAGGATGGTCCTATAGCACGCGCTATATTAGCATATATCGACCATTGTCCTCTTGGGCTTGATTTGAGCATGTCTACGCGCATATATGCATGCTCAAAATTCAAAATTCAAATGAGAACACACACCCAGTGACCCGCTCCTCTGCACGAAGGCCCTCCATGCCCTCCTCTACATCCTCGATGTCGACGTTCTTCCGCCATGCGCGCTTGCCCTTCCGGCTGCCCTGATTGCGTTGTGCGGGCGCACCAATGGAAGACAAGGTTTTCTTTGCATTCAAAACAGAAGCTGTAGACTTGGACTTGGTAGCAGTCATGATGGCGCAGCTGAAGGAGATCGGAATGGCAGTCGACGACTTTTTCCATTGCCAGAAAAGGCAGTCGACAATATGAGGCGTTTGCCGAAACATATCAGATCTCTTAGATCCGGTGCAGTCGCACCAACGCATGCGCAGAAACATCATATGGATATAATGAAATGTCTCTTTCATTGCAGCAGGAAAAAGTTCCGAATCTATGTACGCAGCCAAGCCGTCTTTGCAATTTTCTTCAACCTCTTCTGCTCCTTGAACCGTTCCTGCCGCCGCACCGTTAAGCACCGGTCTATCACACCAAAAGTTAAAGCGAGAGCATACCAGATCCTTCTTTGTGGGCCGCTTCCGCTTGCGCCCCTCTTCCTCCTCCTGCGCTTCCTCTAGCTTCCGCGCCTCGACGTCCTTCTCCCACGCGCCAACGTCGAAGTAGAACTCGCTCATCCGCTTCGCGCGCTCGTACTCGGATAGGTGCGTCGGATCGCGCGCGTCGGGCCGCGCAAATGCACCCGTGCGAGAGTTGAACTTCGCAGTGTACGTGAAGGCGCCCGGCGCGGACGGCCCCGCAGCGAGCGATGGATCGAGGTACGCCAGAGACGGGTCGATACCCTGCGCCGCCGCCGCCGCCTGGAGGTCGTACATCGCCTGCGTCGAGGCCAGCACTGACATGGACGCAGCCGCAGCGCCCTCAGTGGGAGCAGGCGAGGACGAGGACGCGGGTGAAGACGCGGATGCGGTGTCAGCAGCGGACTGGAGAGGGTTGGTCCATGTCGTCTCCTGGGTCGCGGCGTTGTAGAAGTAGTAGGCGTTGTGTGCAGGCGACCAGACCGCCTGCCAGGCACCCGCTGAGGCGGTTGGCGGATGCGAAGCTAATGCTTGAGAGGTTGATGCCTCCGAAGCAGGCGACTCGGACTTGCTCAGAGTCTCTGTCTCTTTGCTCGATGAGGCTTGAGCTGCCGGCTGCTCGCTGTCTGTATCATGATTATCAGCTCTGGCCGGAGACGTTGCCGAGTCTGGAGCTGGAGATGGGCTAGCGGAGGAGGTCATCGTCGTCCGTCGTCGTCAAAAGCAGGGTAAAGTTCGCTTCAAACTCCGATACCGTACAAGAAGTGCACTGCCTGCACCGGCGCTGTGGCACTTACAAGTCACCCGCCCCATACCCGCAGTCGCAGAACAGTACCCTCTCCTTCAAGGTCGGTTTGCCGCCCATTTCAATGACCTGGAGTAGCTCATGATGTTTGCAGAATCGTGCATCGCTGTTGAGCGCATTATTTCATAGAATAATCGGAGTGAGTCCTACTGTGCACATTGGGTTGTCCCAAATTGTATCAGCACGCTGATACTTATCGCAATCCTGTCCCTATTGCTGTCTGACCCATCCATTTATTTCGGTGCAGCATCGATACTTTGTCTTTCATACGTCGCCGTGGACATTTATACCGCGTTCGCCACCCAGCATCCACCATGAGTAACTCACCCGACCACCCACACTACATTCCTATCCCGCCCTTACGCTCGGCAATGAAACATTCGTCTTCGCGTCCCTCAACCCCAGCCTCTCAGCCAAATTGTTCCCCCCTCCTCTCCCGCACCGCACTGCCCTCATCCTCACCCCAGACTCCGTTCCTGTCCGCCTCCCCTCCCTCGGACGGGCTCCCGTCGTTCCTAACAACACCCAGCGCCTCCGCGCCTGTCCTCTCCATGACGCCCTCCATATCACCGGCACTGCCCTCCACTCCGCCCTCGCCACTCGTCGCTGCACAGGGGTACACGCCGAAGGTGTCCTTCGACACGCTCGAGAACCCCGCGGCGAGCATGTTCTCGTACACGCTGCACGTGCAGAGCGCGGGCTACGCCCGCACGCGCGGCACGCGCGTCTTTCTCTGCGCGGCGAGCCACGACGAGAGCGGCAGCCGCGCGCTCGACTGGGCGCTCGACGCGCTCGTGCAGGACGGCGACGAGCTCATCGTCTTCCGCGGCGTCGATACAGAGGAACTCGGTGCGTCCCACGCACGCCCCATCCGCGTCCCAGTCTGACACCACGCCGCGCAGAGAAGGACCACGACCTATACCGCGAGGACGCGCGCGAGCTCATGAAGCAGATCCAGGAGAAGTGCGTCGACTTCGACGCGGAGCGCAAGGTGCCGCCGCTTCCCCGGACTCGTCCTCGTGTGTGTTCTCACATGCGTCTGCTAGCTCTCGATCATCGTGGAATATATCGCGGGCAAGGTCCCGCTAACGATCGACCGGCTCATCTCGCTCTACCGCCCCGATTCCATCGTCGTCGGCACGCGCGGGCAGCGCAGCATGATGCAGGCGTGGGGCGCCGCATTCGGCGCGCCGGGCGTCGGCAGTGTCTCCAAGTGCGTCGGCCACCCTTCTCCCTAACACTGTTACATCCGCCGCTGACGCTGTCCGCCCTTCTTCCAGATACTGCCTCAGCCACTCGCCCGTCCCCATAATCGTCGTCCGGCCCGAGAGCAAGGTGCGCAAGACGATGGCGAAGCGCCGTGCGGACCCGAAGCGCGGGTCCCACTTTGACGAGTTCGTCCTGTTCTTACGACTGCTCCGTGTCCGACGCTGACGGCCATGTCACAGCGTGAACAAAGCGCGGGCTAATAATAATGGGGCCCTCTCGGTCCCGATGTTCTCTACGATGACCAGATAGTATATTTATTTTGCGAATAGTCACCGGGTTGTCCCTGTATGTTTGGAACATGGGTTCGTGATGCTGATTCTATTGTATCGATACGTTGTTACCTTTACCGCCAGAGCTCCTGATATGTACCGTAGTGAATATGTTGGATGGCAACTTGTGGGAGCTGTACATGCCACTTGCAAAGCATATCCACAACCGTGTCATAGTGAACCTGATAAGTAACACCGCTGCACCGGGGTAAAAATCAATTGTGACGTCGCGATCAAAAACGACATGCATTAAGGGGGAATCGAACCCCCGGCGGGTCGAACCAGAATTCAGTTCAGAATGGCAACGACCCAGGTTACCACTACCCCATTAATGCGTTGATATTGCCACACATAAGACAAATATATCCTCACTTGGTTCACTAGTTAAGTACTGGGAGTCATTAGCCGTACTCAATTCTATTTTTTATTCCCACTTTATTTCGTGATGCTGAGGTCTGATGAAGTGTGCGAATAAAATCAATAAAGCGATCGAGCCTGATGATGGAGATCTAAGAGTCGGAGCTTGAAGACAATTCAACTTACGGTCGCGCTGTGCTGAACGACGTCGACAAGGCTGCAGCATCTGAACGTTCTCAACGTCGACACTGGCACTCCGCTTCCGGCACCTTTTCTTCTATGCCGGCAGTACGCAGCGAGCGTGCGCCTCAAAGCCGTCAGCGCGTCCGCCAGCAGGATCGCGAACTTGCTGCAAACCACCGAGCTGCCAATATCGAAGCTCTCGCAATCTGTATGATTGCAGATGCCGAAGACGAGGATGAAGAGCTTACTGCAGTCCTCATGACCATGCTGGCTGAGACCGAAAGGCAGCAAGGGCGCAGTGGGAAATATGGTGCCCGGGGATCTTACAACCAGCCAAAGTCAGTGGATTTTCTGGAGAATATCATCTTCCGGTCCTCGAAGAGGTGGTTCAAGGCATGGGTTAGGTGTGCAATCAGATATCATAAGTCTTTCTTTTCTGACTACTGCTAGGATGGACCGCGAGGCTTTCTGGAAGCTCCACGATTTAATCCTCGAGGATCCCATCTTTCAGAGTGCAGGCAGGCGGCCCCAACGACCTGTTTACATCCAGCTCGCCACATTTCTATGTCGTGTGGGAGGAGAGATAGGTGTCAAAGCCGCTGGATTTGCATCAATTGCAGAAGGTACTGTGTATCTGTACACACATCGAGTGTGTCGTGCGATGCGCAACATACGAGACCGGTTCCTCGCTTGGCCTGGTGAGAGTCGTCGCGAGTTTCTTTCAGAGGCAATGGGTACTGGTTGGGGCTTTCCTGGGTGTATTGGCATGGGTGATGGGAGCTATGTCCATCTCCAGGACAAGCCAAGGAGAAATGGGTATTCATACTGGTGCCGAAAGAAATTCTACGCGGTATAGTGGATTGTCTCTTACAACTTGACTGTTGAGCACTAATGCAACAATCTTTGACAGTTGACTATTCAGGCAACCTGCGACCATCGTGCCATCTTCACATCATATGATTTTGGTTGGCCTGGCTCTGTTCAGGACAGTCGTGTGTTCCGCCGATCACATCTTTGGCTGCATCGAGACGAGTACTTTGAGCCATATGAGTATATTATTGTGGACAAAGGTATGTACTCATTGTATGCCTGCTGGTGAGAACCTGGCACTGATAAAGACCTAGGATATCCACTCACCAAGTTCTCAATCAGGCCATTTGTTGAGGTAGACCTCACAGATGATCCTGAAGAAGCACACCGTCGTCGTCGTTGGAACAGGAAGCTCTCATCCCTGCGTATTTTTATCGAGCATGCATTTGGACGACTCAAAGGACGCTTCCCTATCCTCCGCTTCATGCCAGGGAATGATCTCACTGAGATATACCGCATCATTGAATCTCTTATGGTTGTCCACAACTTCCTGGAGAGCTTTGGAGATGATCCTCAGTCCATCACTGGGTACAACGGAAAGGAGGATGATGATGTTGATGAGGTTCGAGGGGCAGCTGCCGAACGTCTGGATATGGAGCTGGATGGCGATGACTTGTATCGTGCTGGGCTATTGCGACGCAAACATCTTGTTGCACTCATGGAAAATCTAGTGTAACTGCTCATAACACTCCTATCCACATCTACCACAAATTATACTACATGAAATCTAGGCTAAAATTATATGAGAAGCATACTTCTGAAGACAATAAAGTGACTACTACATAGCCGATTAAAAGAACCTTGATTAGAATTTAAGAACTCTTCAAAAGACGTTTACCCTCCTCTTGAACCTCGGGATCCGGATGCTTCATCATCTCCAATGCTTGAGCACGTTCCTTCATACGAAGCTCACGCTTTTCAAGCTCGAGCTTGGCATGACGAGCAGCTCGTTCTGCATCACGGTCCTCGCAGTCACGTGCATCTCGGGCTTTGGCCAATGCCAATTGCTCCTGAGCAACTGCCTCAGTGCTACGAGCACGCATTTCCATTGTCGCCACAACCCTATTCAAGACTTCACCTGTCTTCAGATCCTCGTCAGGCCCAGCGCGCCTAGCACGCTTGCTTCGGGACGAAGACTCATCTCCTGACACATCAGCGGCAGAGTTGAACTCGCGGTCACGCACGACAGAATTATCTTTCTGTGCACTGTTCCAATAAGGTCAGCTTGAATGGAAACTGAATGCAAAGGCAGGTACACACACTCGATCAATCAGGTCATACAACCCGGAGTTTAAGAACTCCTCCAAGACCAAATGAGAATAGCCCGAGCGGCCTTTCAGATTCTGGCTGATCTCGCGCTTGCGCTTGCGAGTACGTTCACCATATTCATCGAGCTCCGAATCACCGGCATCCGAGTCGTCCCCATCTCCACCGCCGGTATGCTCCACGAGATTCTCGCGGCAAGCCTTGTATTTGTCATAGGCTTGGTTGTTCCAATAGTTCTGGACTTGTAAGGGGGTGACACGGCCATGGAGAATTGTTTGTGCAAGCTGTATTAACAATTGAGACATCTGCGCCCGCAGCAGATCAAATACAAGACTCACCTCCCGAAAATATTGACCCGACTTGAGGCGCAAATCCGTCCAACGTTTCTCCTCTGTAATGTACTGCACAACGAGCAGCTTCTCTTGCGGAGTAAGCCCTCGGGTTCCTTGGCCTTTGATACTCGTAGCTTCCTCCTTCACCGCGTCACTGAGCTTGCTGATCTCGTCGTTGGAAGTCCCTCCAGTTCGACGATTCACCCTGCCGCTCTTCGCACCCTTGCCGGTCACCCTTCCAATGCCTCGCGCCTTCTTCGTACTGTTCCCACGAGCCTGCGTGGATGGTGGAGCCCGCACTCTCTCCTTCGTTTTCACACCCTGCCCTTGCTGCGGCTTTGACTCGGACTTCGGCTCTGGCTCTGGACTGGGCTCCAGGAACTCGACATCCAAGTCTCGGCTCGGAGAACTGATGTCCCCACCTATATCCTCCCGGGTCGGACTATGAGCATGAAGCTGCGAAGGCGATGAGCGACGGCGGGTATCTGCTCCAGCAGTAGGTGGAAGGAAGAGTGGGGAGGAGTCACGGTCTCGGTGAGCTCGAGAGGGGGTTGCAGCGGATGGCGCACCAGTCGCAATGTGCATACTCACCCTCCGAGCCTCCAGATCCTGTTGCTGCGTCACCGGTATGTGGCCGTATTCATGCCTCGATGCGGTGTCGCCATGAATACGATTGGTCGCCGCACCAGGGGCAGGCAGACTGCCTTTGCCGTACAGCCCATACCCGCCCATCACCTCGCCTCCGCCCTGTGTCGATGTCACGGGCGCACGGCGAACACCACGCCCGGAGTCCCATCCCCCACCTGCACCACCCACGACATATGCACTTGCACTGGCAGTGCCCGGGTCTGTGAGACGGCGGTCGTGTTTCGGAGCCGGCCGCAAAGAAACAGACGCGTTGCGCGTCGCAGACGCCGCATATCCTCCACCGGCGGGCAATCCACTGACCTCTGCGCGCGCCACCTCGCGCACGTGTAAGCCATTTTCGTCTGGGCGGGGTATGGCCGGTGCGTTGCCGTGCAACTCGTGCGGCTGGAGGATGCCACGGCCGGCGTCATGCACTGCACCCACTCCCTCCCTCACATACACGGCCGCGGCACCCTTCTCCTGACGCGGCATTGCGTCTCCTTGCAATCCTGGACCACTTCCCTGCGCATATGCGGGCGCACCATCGGGCCTGGCACGAATCGCAGGCACCGGCGCATACATGGACGCGCCGTTGGACCTGTCGCGCGTCGAAGACGCCGGCGCGTAATTGGGGCCTGCGGGACGGAAATCGAGGGGTTGGGATTCATGGTAAGTGGTAGCTTTGTAAATGAGCAACATACCATGCTGAGAAACACCTGCTTCCACCTCCTGCCATCCTACACCTGCTTCCACCTCCTGCCATCCTACACCAGATTCCGAGCCCAAGTACGGAGGCGCGTCCTGCGCGGAAAGATGGAGTGGCCCCGAAAAATCGGGAGCCGGAATGGTGGCAGGGTCGAAGGGCGATAGCGGCGCACTCGCCGTACGGGGATACCGGTGCGCACGAAGTCGTTGGGGAGAACGTTGTAGGAAGGTGCCGTTCGACGGTTGCGGGAACGGTGCTTGGTTCTTGTCGCGGCTGCTTCGGCCCTGTGCGGTTGAGTCGTGTCCGTAAGACTGGTATGGCGGGAAGATCCAGTCTTCGTTCATTGGGAAGCCTGCCTGAGGTTTCAAGCACGAGCAAAGGTGTATATTCCGAGTCGTACACTGTGCTCGGACTTGGTTCTGTCGAGTACACTAGAGGTTCAATCCCAGCAGACTCCGAAGCACCGTACGCATGGATAAAGTAGGAATAAAATGGACGGCTCAATTCCTGATCTTTTATTTGATCCCCATCACTCTCTGCCACGAAATAAAGTGGGAATAAAAAATAGAATTGAGTACGGCTATTATCATTATATCAAGCAGACACGATGTTGCTAGCCTCCGTTGCCGACTAAACGGTCATGGAAAACAGTTGTTCCAAACTATATACGACGTGACATGATTTTGCAAAGCAGCAAAAAGCCAAAAGGATTCTAACATCATCTCCTATGCATTAAGGGGGAATCGAACCCCCGGCGGGTCGAACTTAGTTCGAACTGGCAACGACCCAGGTTACCACTACCCCATTAATGCTTATTGAACATTTTTGTAGTGGGATATTCTACCGTAGAACGACGTAAAATCCCGTACAGCGAGAAGGAGTGAAGCTAAAACATATGTTACACAACACATACAATGTTTACTTTCGCCCACCAGCCCTCGTCCTCGCAACCCTCGCCCCAGCAGCGCTTCTGGCGGGCGCCACCTCCGTCTCTGCCAGAGGCTCTTTCCGCGCCGCCCTCGTGGCCTTTATCTTGCCCATGCGAGCAGGGGCCTCGACTTCCTGCTCTTCCTCCTGCGGCTCCGGCGTATTCTCCTTATCACCAGGGCCACTGTCCTCGTCGGCACTGTCTTCCACAGGTGTGTCCGCAGCCTTCTTCGCCGACGCTCGCGTCCGTGCGGCACTCTTTGGTGCAGCCCCGCTGCCAGAGGCAACCGCCGCCTTGCTCGTGCCCGTTTTAGCCTTGCGTCCCCGAACAGCGCGCGGCGCCGGCAGGTCGTTTTCTTCCTCCGCGGGCAATGGGATAGCGGGGCTGTCCTCCTCTTCCTTGACGGGGGCTTTGTTACGCGTTGTGCGCCTAACCTTTGCGGCAGGCACAGGTGCGGAGTCTTCGGCATGTGGAATGAAGTCTAGTGGGTCGTCATCGACGTCCACACTGGCGGCTCGAGCCTTGCCGCGCCGGGCAGTGCTCGGCTTGGCTGGCGGGGCAGGTTCGGGCTCTTCTGGTACGGGCGTGCGCGTGACGCGAGTGCGCCGCAATGTCTTGGTGGTGGTGGGCGGAACCTCCTCGACGGGCTGTGGGGACTCTGCTCCTCTGCGTGTGCGCCGGACTGTTCGAGCCGGGGCAGGCGCTACTTCGTCCTCGCTTGCCTCTGTACCAGCGCGTCTGCGGGTGGTAACCTTTGTCTGAGTGGGTATCTTGGTAACCTGAATGTCCCAGCGTACTCAGACACGAGATATTAATGGATCAGATAATTGTACGCACTAATTCGGGGGTATCTCGCTCCTCCGAGGCCTTGGCTCTTCGTCCCCTCACGGGCTTTGCATTTGTGTTCGTCTTCTCCGCGCTCTCCTGCATGTACATCAGGATGCTGAGATGACTTCAACTTCACGAAGTAAGACACCCACCTGGTCACTCTCCGTAGCAGTACGCGTCCTCGTGCGACGCACGACCTTCGTGCTCTTGGTATCCACATGCGTCCCGGAGTCTGCTGCAGTCTCATCCTCCAGCACAGTGTCGAGCTCTGCGGCGTGTGTCTCCTTCTGTGGTGCAGACCGGGGCGTGCGACGCGCAGGTCCGGGACTTGCAGCAACCCTTCCTCGCCCAGTGCGCGACGCAAGCTGCGGTTCCTCCTTTGGAACATCCTCGCCCACATCCACTTCTGGTTCGTCTTCTGGAACTCTTCCTTCCACTGGGAGACTATCGTGCTCCCGTGCTCTCCAGCCAGCCGGCGTCACTAACATCTCGCCGACCCCTTCGAGTGCAGGCTCCATCTCCTCACCCGGACGCTCCCGAAGGAACATTTCGCGGACGCCATCCATACGCGGAGTCGCTTGCACCCTCATGGGTTCCTTGCCCTTGGAGAGGTTTCGCAGGCCCGTGTACTGAGGAGTAGAGGGTCCTGAGGCCACATATCGTGGCTCGCCCGTTTGGGACGACTTCGGTACATCCGGACGCGGGCGTGACTCAGGCACAAGCGGTCCATGTGCCCCTTCGCTCTCGAGCTCCTCGTAGGAGCCTGTCGCCCTGTCGCCTGCGTCATCGTCCTGTATGGCCCTGCGGTCAGGCGCGAGCAGGGAGAAGCCCTCAGAACGCTTGCGCGGGCTGAGCGACGCGCGTGGGGCCCCCATGCTCTGGCGACTCTTCACGCCCTCGACCATCTGCCGCATGCGTGCAAGCAGCACCTGTGTGTCCTCCTCTGTACCTTCTTGCTTCGCGTCTGCCATGGGGAACGCCGCGGGCAGCGGTGCAGCCGGCGTGCGTGGCGTGCGGGAACCGGGTGCGTGCCCCCCAAAGAACATGTCGGGCGTGGTGAGCGCCGAGCGCCGTCGCTCGCGGATCGCCTGCAGAGAGTCAGTGTGGCGAAAATTTGAGAAATGCTGGGGTCGACGCACCTTGCGCTCCTCTTCGGAGAGTCGCTCGCGCCGCGGAGTGCCCTGTCTCTCGGGTGAAGTCTGGCGTGGATGCGTGTCGGCGTCTTCTTCCTTTACCTCGGCATCCCCGCCAACAGGTACGACGAGGTCGGTCACTTTCCATGGTGCGACAACGCGCACTCTGCGCGGGCCAATGGCACTTCCTCCCATGGAGTAACGCGCCTGCGAAGCTCCACCTGTACGAACTGCTTGGGGTGTCATGAAACGGCCAAGGGGGCGGGCGTGTACTGGCGAAGCTACTGGGGTGTCAAGTTGTGGGACTTCATCATCTTGTTCGTTATTGTTCTCGTCCTGGGCTTCATTATCATACGCGTCTTCATCGTCATTACGGGGCTCCTCGTCTGCTCTCTCGTATTCATCCTCGTGTTGTTGTTCGTATTCATCCTCATGTTGTTGTTCTACTTCATGTTGTTCGACCGGCTATACACGTATAAGCATAAGTAGAGCAATATCATCTCCTTGATGCAAGACATACCTCAGTAGATGAGCCACGGAAGGCCCAGCCAAGGCCGCCTTTCACTAAGTCCAAACTCTTGCGCCAGCCAGAAACAGGCATCGTCTCCCGTGGCCCGGAGTCTTCTTCTTCCTTAATTTCTCCGTCCTCATCGTCTGAGCCCACGATTGAGTCTTCCACTTCCTCCACTTCCTGCTCTTCCTCGCGCTGCATCTCCTGTCGAAGGGCCGCTCGGTGCGCAGACCTGAGAAGAACAGCGCGATGTAACGACGGACGCGGCGCACGGCCAGGGCGAGGCGTCTGAGGAGGTGGCCACGATGGCGCGGGCATGGGCAGCGGAAACGCAGGCGGAGGCGGAGGCGGAACGGTGACGTGGTCGAGAATGACGAGGTCCTTATCTTCCTCAACAACACGCGGATGGTCGCTCTCCACCAGTACAATCTCGTCGTCTGCCTCGGTCGTCGCCCGCTCCGCGGCCCGGGGGAAGGGCGCTTTGAGCGGGGACTGGAGCACGATGAGGTTCGCGCGCGGGTCGGCGCTGGGCCGCGGGGAGAAGACGTGTGCGCTTGTAATCATGCTCATGCGCAACGCGCGTCGCGTGTGCTTCTGCGTTGTGGGAGTATCCAGCGTGGCGAAGGCAGTGCGGAGGTGTTTAGGCGGGTACGCGAAGCGAAAGCGCTTGCGGTGCACGTCGATGGTGGAGCCATTTGGGAGCGGAACTGTGGCGGGGGGTGATCCTGCAGGGGAGGGAAAGACCGGACAGCCATCAACGAGCACACCATTTGTACCAAGTACAACGAGGAAAGCCTGAATGTATGTTTGATGACTCGACAACGGCAGACAATGACATGTTGAGACTAACCTTGTTCTCATTGAAGATTATCTTGCAATGCAGGGCACTAACAGCAGGGTAGTAAAGGCGGATGCTGCACGATGTGTCGCGCCCGAGTGTGATCTCGGGTTCGTCGATGGGGTAAGAGGCTACGACTGTGTCGGGCTCAAGACGTTTCAAAAGCGAGATAGTTCCATAACGTCCAATGTCGCTCGCATCCATGATAGCAGAGGCGTCGTGATATGCCGCACAACCGTACTTGCAGTGTTGGACGCCGAGGAATGAAACAAGGAACTGTCTGGCCACGCTGGAGTTGAACAAGTCACATGGTCGCGATATTGCGTCCCGTTTAATACCATATGTGAGCACATAGAATGAAAATACAAGCATTAATGGGGTAGTGGTAACCTGGGTCGTTGCCAAGTCGAATTGAATTCGACCCGCCGGGGGTTCGATTCCCCCTTAATGCATACTTTTTCCCCTTATGTTAGCATAATATCATCGGAATGTTCCCCTTCGGAACTTCCGCTTTAACCCCTGACTGCTTTTCTCAGGTTCACAAGCTACGCATGGTCGGCCTGATACAATAGTACAAAAGAAGCGACAATGAAGCAGTGGCAAATATGGCTGCCACAGTGAAGTATGCCGAGAAGGTCGATGTTTCGGGTCCGCACTAATTGCAGCCACGGCCTGTATTGTTCGGACCCGCACTGCACCGCGAGTCTATCACTTCGCTGCCATGAGAGCAGGTACACTGGAACGGTAGTGGGCTTACGACTAAAGTCTAGAACATGCAATAATGTTAGACGGATTTGGACAATTCATGAGGTGCCGCACCAGAACAGAATCCTGAAGATACATCGTGTACTGTGACTCGGATAGCATAAAAGCACGAGGAGCCCAGTGAGAAACTTCAGTCAATCTTCCACATCGTCATCCAACTCTCACCCAGCAAGCCAACATGCAGTTCATGAATCTTTTTGCGCTTGTCGCCATCTTTGCAGCTCTCGCCATGGCCGCCCCTGCCCCTGACGCTGCAGTAGAGGAGCCTGAGCGCGGTAAACCAACCATCTGCAAAATCCCGTCTTGCTTTGTTCTCATTGCTGACATATTGTGGATAGAGGTCCGTCGCCAAGCCAACCTCGGTTTCAACTACGGTATTACTGCCCCGCTTGCCGCAGTGGACCTTGTAAGCAGCAGCTGGATGCACAAGCTCACTTACCAGTAGAATATTGATCGCCGCATAATTGATTACAGCCTGCTGGGGTTCCTGACGCTGCAGTAGAGGCGCTTGGGCGCGGTAAGCCAACCATCTGCAATATTTCGTCTTGCCCGCTTCCGTCACTGACGAACTGTGCACAGAGATCCGCCGCCAAGTCGGCCTTGATTTCAACTACGGGGTCACTGCCCCGTCCGAGTCGGCTCTGGTAAGCGCCAGCTGGATGCGCACGCTCACATACCGGTGGAATATTAATTGCTGAATGTATCACAGCCCACCGGGGTTCCCAGCGCCATGTGAGCCGGTACGTAGTTGGTTGTTTCGGTAATACGGCAATTTTGCTTACTACGGTTGTGTGTCAGTTTGAGCGTAGTAGTGGACAGGGCAAGGCGGCAGCGATAGAGCTCAGGAGATATTGCGTGTGCAGTTACTGTTGATTGAGCAGCAGGGAATCAGTCAGAAAATACAAAGAGGCTTATGTTAGTAGCGACAATGAGAGGATATGATCGGTGCTTACTATGATGACTCGGATGGCCGCTGGATCGTGACAACTTCACGACACTTGCTCAAAAAGCAGAAAACAACCTATGAGAGGGTGCAGTACTTGTGAAGTCTTTTGGGGGTCGCGCTGAGTCACATTCAAGTTGCGGGTCACTGTAGCGCCAATGAGTTCGCCAGGTGAAGATCAAATCTAGATGCAAAACATCGAACCAGTAAATCTCAGATCCGTCTTCGCTATCCTGAGATTCATTAATCAGACACGGACATCCTTCACGCTCGAAGTCGCTGCAAAGTAAAGTTAAGCATGTGTAGTGAAATTCTCAGGGGAGGAGTAGACCCCAGCGGGAATCCTATAGCGCAACACTATTATTCACATATTCTGTCCGAGTCGGACAAGACTCGGAATGTGTCACCAAGCTTGTTGCTGATTCGGAAGCAAATCAAAAGTGAAATTCAATCACGGTTCGACTGCCATCTTCACCTCGTCGCCAACGCGGACCACCTGCGCATCTATTGCATGCTCGGACTCGATGACATGCACAGAGGACACTATCGACGGAGTGATGGACGTCAGTGCTACCACACCTTGAAATATCATGTTACTATTAGCGGCGTCAAGTAGGATAATACAAAGAGTATCCATACCTCTCGCTCGAAGAGACTCAATGTACTGGTCGCGACGAGCCTCAAGCTCGTCGATGAGACGCATGTGGGTCGGGCACCGTGACAAATGGGTTTTCCTTCAAAAACGGGAGCCTCTCCTCGTACACCAAACAACTTCTGTTTCAACCTCTTCGATGCGTCGATCTCCTTATGGCAACGATAATGGTAGGGCGATTCCACCGTTGTCATGCGAAACTGGGTGATGAACATACACGCTGAAGGCTTTCTCAGGCTCTCAGGGATGGCAATTTCATTGGTGAGGTCCACGTCCGGATAGCGGAGCTCGGCCCACTGCCTTGCGTGCTCGTAGGTGAGAGTGTATCCAGCGTAGATGATCATCGTGTCATGCATCTTTCTGATAGACACGGGAATTCGTCCAATAAACACGAAGTGTGGATAGAAGAGAAATATACATGGAAAGTGGCGTTGAGCGTACGGGCAAACAAGGGAGACGGAGGCGGAAAAGTTCGAGTGCTGGAATTATGTTAATCTATGAGCACACCGACCGACACTGAGGCCGGACATCCTCACGCTCGAAATCGAGAGCACAGTCAAAGCATATGCAGTCGAATTGTCAGCGAACTATACAAACACCACAATGTACGTATTCTGTCGTGGTTCACGAATGGTCATCTCCGAGCTTGTTACCCACTCGAAGGCAAACAAAAGTAATATCCAATCACGGTGCGACTTCCATCTCCACCTCGTCGCCAGTGCGGACCACCTGCACATCTATTGCATGCTCACCGATCCAGTCCATGATCCTGTCGAAGTTCCTACATCGATGCAGAGTATTGAAGTCCGGATAGGGCGTCGGGAAGCCCGCAACCCAGTCAAACGTGACGAGTCCTGCATCCGCGTTGCACATGAGCGTCTGGCGTAGCATCTCGATGCAGTGGTCTGACAGGCTCTCAGTAGGGAGAATGGAGGTAAGGAGGGCCACATACCGAGGTGAGTGCGAAAGAACACCGGGTCGGCGAAGAACGCAGCCGTGATGGGCGCGTAGTACTCGCGATACGAGTACTTGCGCAGCAAGTTCTGCAGCAGTGTGAATCTTCACGGATGCTGTGGGCACGAAAAAGCGCAGACAACTCACGAGACAGTGAAGCTGATGAGACACCTCGTAAAGAGCCATGTAACCCCCGCCTTTCTCCTCTGGGAACTTGACAGAGGATGGACGGACAGTTTTTCCGACCTTAAGCAAGGTGTCCGTCGTGATCGAGGTGGAGTACACTGTAAATCATTGTCCATCATGCATCAACGCTCACTCAGAAATGCGCCAAGGACATGACATCAGGGACTCACCGTCATGCGTTACTTTGTCCCAGACAGCGTCAATATCGGGGCTTGGAGGACCTCGATAAATGGACGAGTAGTTGAGCGTGCCATTGAACACGATCGTTTCATACTCGACGCTTTCGAGCAGAGGTGCTATGACACGTTGATCAGATGCCCGTTAACAATGATTTTACAAGACGCACAATATGCCGATGTCAAGCTGACACACCGGGCGAGTGTCGGAGAACGAAGCTGTACGAGCACTGCAAAAAACGCAATAGTGTACAGGCAGAAGCAAGCACCATGGATGAACCATGGCCGAAAGAACCGATTCTGATGTTGCTGAGAGTCAGTCAGACGAACACCATCGGTTAGCGGGGTGAGAAGCTCCTCGAAATCATCTTGGCCATGAGCCTCTGGAGGGTAGCTTGTGCGCATGAAGATGGAGATGGAGTATGATGTGGTAAGTATTTCTCTCTATCACAAACCGGTAAGTAGACGTGAGTGCAAATACCCGCACAAAATCCGCATGGTCGACGCAACGGGTGCGATTTCTGCTCCGTCTTCGCTTGTGCCCTCTGCAGCGTGCATCCGGTGTCTACGACAGCTCTGCTCCGCATATATCACTTCTCACTGTCAGACATTGTTGAGCACAATGGTGTATACCTGGAACTCGAAGCCTCACAGTGCCTTAGGAAGGTCAACGGTATCTTCATATAGAACCAGGTGTGACAGCGGTGTACGGACAGTGTGTTCGGCTCCCGAAGCGAGGATCTTGTCAGAGTTCTAGCATCGATGCAGTTTTCAGTGTTCTAGCGCCGGTGCAGTGTCGAAGTCCAGATACAGCTGCGTGCGATCTGCGACCCATTTGGACGCTATGAGGCCCGTGACACCCCTACACAATAAGCTTCGCCGAGGAATCTCAATGCAGTGATCTGTGAACAAGCGAATTCAGGTGATGGCGTTCACGGGAAGACATTCTCCGCTACTTACCTAGGAATGTCTCAGGTGAATCTTGCCAGAAGTCGGGCCCGCAATGCTTACGGTATATAGCTGCGAGTCCAACGAGAATTCACTAGCATGATATAGATGAATACGACTTGACCAGACTATTTAGCCATGAACCGGACTAGTTGAATGCAATTTCCATTAAATACACATCTCTACGCGTATGCTGCTTCCGAGGTCCCCGACAGCTCGCTGAAGCCGTAGTTTTCCCCCTTGACGAATGCACGCGTGCACTGCGCCATGGTGACAGATCTGAATGGCATCATCAGCCCCATGAGCATCGAGCATCTCGAGAAAACTTACGCTCGCGATATAGGGTCTGTCTGGTAAAAGTTGTCGATCGGCTTTGTGAAGGGCGCACCCGACACCTTCGCACTAGCAGTGCCTGCCGCGAGCGTCTTCAGCCCAGCGAGAGCGATGTCAGCAGAAACCGGCTCGGTAACGTCGTAGCGGACGAGCGACGGTGAGATCTCCCACATGCGATCCCGTAGACTAAGAACATCGTCGTAAGGGAGGGGGGATCCGATAATCTCGGACAAAGCACTGAGAGGACGTGTGAACGACGGCACATGAAGAAGCAAGGACAGTAGACATACCGAATAATCTTCCAATCCTCACGCGATGCACCGGGCGGTGGAACAGCGGCACGACCGAGCTGTGAGCGGCCCTCCGTGTTGACCCACGTCGTTGACTTCTCGGTATATGCGGCAGCCGGGAGACAGACATCGGCGAGCTGCGCACCAAGGTCACCGTGATGACCCTGGTAGACGACAAACGCGTTTTGTGGGATAGACTTGGGGTCCACCTCGTCAGCATTGAGGAGATAGATGAACTTGGGCTTCGTCGCTGAGGCTTTCTTCGAAGGAACGAAGCCAATGTCATACGCGGCAGCACGAGACGCAACCTGCAAGAGCCATGTTAGTTGCACCAATGACAACCAATACATCGAGAACGTACTCGTTGAAGGATGCTGAATCCATTCCACTCGGGCGTGAGAAGCGTTTTCTGGTTCGCCTGCACGAACTTGGCGAGCGCGCTGAAAACGGCTGCGCCATCAGGGTGCTCTACCAACGCACTCCCGACAATGATCAGGGGCTTCTTGGCAGCCTTGAACTTCTGCGCGAATGGACCCTTGCCAGCGACGAAGTCCGCAATGGCCTTCGCGTCCGCACCGAGATATTCATACCCATACGCGGTGTCCACGCGTTCCCCGATCAGACCGATCTCGAGGCTCGTATGCAACCAACTCTTGCGGATGCGCGAGTTCAGAACCGCCGCCTCGTGTCGGGGATTGCTGCCGACAAGGAGTATCACGTCCGCCTGCTCAACACCGGGAATAGTTGAGTTGAACAGGTAATTTGAGCGCACATCCACGGCATGCACAGGCGCGGCGTGCCCGCCCACATGATCTTGTGTCAAGTTGTCGGAGCCGAGACGGTTGACAAGGTCCTTGAGCGCCACCATCGCTTCAGTGTCCGCAAGATGGCCTGCAACAGCCTGGATCTCGTCACCCTGCGCAGCAGAGCCCGCCAAGCCGTTCGCAATAGCGGAAAGCGCATCCTCCCAGGTAGCCGCGACAAATCTGTCGCCCTGTTTGATCAGAGGCGTGGTTAACCGCTGGAACTTGAGCCCGTCGTAGGCGTAGCGCGTCTTGTCGCTAATCCACTCCTCGTTGACGTCGTCATTGGTGCGCGGCTGCACGCGCATCACCTGGACGCCACGGGAGTCCACCACAATGTTCGACCCAACGGCGTCCATGACATCGACAGACTCGGTGTGCTTGAGCTCCCACGAGCGCGCGTGGAACGCGTACGGCTTGCTCGTAAGTGCACCAACGGGGCACAGGTCGACGACGTTGCCAGACAGCTCCGAGTTCATCGTCTTCTCCACATACATGCCAATCTGCATGTCGTTGCCACGTCCGGTTGTGCCAAGCTCCTCCACACCAGCAACCTCGTTCGCGAACCGGACACAGCGCGTGCACTGAATACAACGGTTCATGGATGTCTTGACTAACGGTCCGAGGTCCTTGTCCTCTACTGCGCGCTTTCCGGTGATTTCGTGAAAGCGTGTACGGTCGGCGCCGTAACGCATGGACTGGTCTTGGAGGTCGCATTCGCCTCCCTGGTCACAAATCGGACAGTCCAACGGGTGGTTCGCCAGCAAGAACTCCATCACACCCTCCCTTGAACGCGACATGAACGGATGAGAAATGTCGCATTAGTAATCGGAACATACCGGGCTTCATGGACCAGAGGACTGTTAGTGTGCACCTTCGATCCTGGCATAGCAGGCATTGCACTTGGAGACCACGTCAAGTCCCGTACGACATCGCATAGACAGAAAGCTCACCATGACGCGACCGGTTTTGGTGACCGTTCGACCTCCACCAGGCACATACTGGCGAGACGTTGAGTCGGGCTTGGGTAGAAGCAATGACTGACATAATACTTACCGACAGTTTCCAGCAATGGCCAATCTGCACTCGTTTGAAGTTAGTCAACAAGAATGATCCATCATAGTCCATTTAAACGCGCCTATCGTGGTAGCAAAAACTGTAACATCCGGTTCAGTATGTAGCACACAAGTCCAATCACTTAGGGACATACCGAGGAATCGTCGCTCCAGCGGCCTCACATGCTTGAATCAATGCGGATCCTACGCCGTCGAAACATGGGATAAATGCGTATGACTACTTGAGCGTGTAGGACGTACCCTGAGGCACCGTCACTTCTTTTCCGTCCACAGTCAGAGTAATGTCGGCCTGCCGCGCTGACGTAGATGCAATTGTTCGCCGACCTACAAAAAAGTTCAGACGACTATATATCGAGGTGACTGTTCTCGCCGCCTACCTCCGCGAGACGCGGGCACGACTGTAACAAGTCTGCCCGTCGCCGCGGGCTTCGACGCAGACGACACCAGCCGCAACATGGGTCGCGCGGGGGAAATTCAGGGGAAAGATGGTGGTTGTCGGCGGAAAGGTCGTCCTCGTCAGGCAACACGTTGGGATATTACGGTCACAAGTCTCCGGCTGTCGCCGGGATGTCGCCGGGATACGACCCGTAACAGGCCGCTGCTGATTGGCTCACGCGGAGATAACTAACTGCCTGCTGAGCTTCGAGGGCGGAGTACAGCTACAAGCACAAACCAGTAGTACAAGTAAAGTACAGATGTCCGTATTATTGATAGCAACGCATGCGGATGCGCCAAGTCCCAGAACCATAACATAAACACCTCAAAGGGGAAAAAAAGGCAAACCGAATGTAACTTCACCGAACGAACGCGACCAGGAAAACATTGACCACAAGTTTCTCCATCTCGCCGCCCGCGACGAACGGGACACGCTCCTTCGTAATGGGGCCCGCGAGTGAAACGTCCGAGAGTGTCACGATGTCAGTGTCCGACACCGGGATCGCGCCGCTCCTTTCCACGCGGGTCCGCAGATCAGCGGCCTCATCGTCGCCTGGATCCGAGGAGGGGACACGCTTCGGCGGAACACGCCCACCATTAACCATAGAGACCGACATGCGTCCACAGGACCCATTCAACTCCTTCCCAACTTCGTCGATGAAATCGATTGTCGCGTCCACAGGCCAGATGTAGCCGCCTGCTGTCCAGCGCAGCTCGGGGGAAAGTTTGTATAGCTTGACGGCATGATATAGAATGGAATCTCCGCCTTTTAGCTGTATCCACATCAGCACACAATCTGACCGGGGGGGGGGCAGAACATACCATTGGCACGAGCGACTCCGCCAAGACGTCTCCTGGGTTCACACCGTACTCCCCCGTGAGATAGAACGCAATCCTGCGCCCTCGACTCATGTTCAAGATGGGCGCGAGTAAATCAAGGAACTGGTCACTGGGGGTGATGAGGGGATCTGGCTGGATCCCAGCAGGACCAAAGGATCGCAGCTGCACGCTGTACGACACCGTCAACCTGCACCCTGCCCGCACGGTCTCGACCTCGTGGTCGCAGTCCGACATGAACGCCGTCCACTCCATGTCACCGCCCTTGCCGCCCCGCCCGTAGAACTTCTCATCGGTGCCATCTACATTGTGCACGGATAAGGCACCCCCGCGGAATCGTACGGGTAGTGTGACCAGGATCGTCGCCACCCGGTTGTCGTTCGGCCGCGGTTGTATGGGTATGCGATTCCCTTTCAGACATATCTCCAGCTTGTCTCTCACTGCGGTGAGGTAATGGCCGGTGGGCAGTGCTGGGAAGAGCGTATTCCGTACTGCCTCGATTATGGGGTGGTTCGCGATCTCGAGCGTGGTCGTAAGTGGCAGATTGGATGGGTAGTACAGCGACTCGTTTTCTGGGTAATCGTCGAGACCGGATAGATGCGGCTTGCAGGCAGCAATGAGCACGTCCAGTGCTGGCGGCATGTCGTAGTCGATGTCGACGGGGAAGTCCAGCGAATGTGTGATGCCACTCTGCTCGGGCAAATCAGCTTCAGCAGACCATCAGCACTGAGCGGTATGCTAGCCTTTGAGCGGAAGAACAATGTAAGGACGGAGGGATCGACTGGGATGCGTCCTGATACCGCGATGGGGCGGGCCTTGGACTTGAGCAGCCCGACGACACTCGCGCGAAACGCGGCCTCATTGTCCTCGTTCAAGGACGTCGTCCGCCGGCGAGCCTTTGGGGGCGTATGCTGCACCTTACCAGGCATGTGTTCGATCTCGAAATCTGTGCTTTGATTCCGGGGAAACGGAAGGCCGTCCGAGTAGCGACTCGAGGTGGATGGCGAGGAGAGGACGCTGATGGTTGAGAGTGGCATCGCGCAGGGTGGAATAAGTAGTGGAGAAGGACGAGAGGCGTGGCCCGGCGGACAAGCAGGTCTTATGTGTGGCAATGACGACAGGACATACAAAGACGCTGGTATCGGCCATGCACAAGCAGCGTGTTGTACCAGAGCACGAGATGGGCCATCAGCGGAACATGAACACGACGCTCATGCCAGAGCTCGAAGTTCCTGTCAAGGAATCATATCGATAGTGAGAACACCGACTGCCACCCGGGGAGATGCTCTGGATAAATATCAATAATCAGCGCGAGGATGCGACCGGTCTCCTGATACGGCCTTGGATCGCGCTATCCTTCACCGTATCGTTGGTCCAGATCAGCCATTCGTGCTGGAAAATCCGCTGCTCCTTGAATGGGCATAGCAAGAGTGCCGCAGTCAGCGGAAGTTCCGATGGCGCACATGCTCTCTGGATCCTAGCAGCGTGGTGGTCTCTTCCAAGCACGACCAGCGCACCACTTGACGCCACTCATTCATTGAGACGATAGGACGAAGCGAGATATGCGGGGTGGGGACCGTCGAAGTCGAGGAAGGAGTAGGTTCACCTTCGACGTGGCATCCGAGACGCGCGGTCCTAGACTGACATATGGTCATGGCCACATCTCTGCACCAAGCGTGGACACACAATGCCCATATATTCTGCTGCCCCACTACTCCTCGCACGCGTGTTCGAGCCTGTAAGAGCTATGCGACAGTTTATGTGAGCGGATGACCAGTTGCATTCATCACACGCAGTGTCCTCAACAGTACTTCGAATTCTTGATGCCGCCTGACGAGGGCTAGAACCCCCCTCGCCAGATCTCCAAACACGGGAGCCATTGTAATCCATTGAGGTGATACATGTAACATATATAGAGATGCCGTCTAGCCCAGTAAGCAAGCAGAAAGGATCCGCAGCGCGGAAGCGCCGAACGACGGGGCCGAGATCACAGCGAAAAGACCATGGACTCCCGGTCGTCCGCCCACAGTCGTGCGTATTCCAGACATAGCCTGTACACGTATGCTAGTCGCATGCATACCGGTAAGCATCGTCCATACGCAGGGGAGCAGCCACAACACGCGTACCTTCCATGTCTACCCGCCTCCCAACCGTTCGCTTCCACTGCTTCCCCGCTCGTGCGATTCGGCGCAGTCGTCTGTCCCCGTCAATCGTGTGCTGCTGCGAGGGGGGTAAGTGCAGAGCTGTCGCGTTGGTCGCTTCAAGCGTAGAATGCGTAGCACCGGAGAAAAACGCATGGATGTTGTAAATCTCCTGGTACGACTGTGACAACGGGATGTAGTGCAACCTAGCGGTCACAAAATTGCGGTCAGCGCCACAGACCCAGACACACGACCCTACTTACCATGGCTGGATCCAGTCAGAGAAAAACTCCCGATAGACGGTCGATTTCATCACGGCGCTATCCGATTCCATAAATGAGAAAAACCTTCCCGAATAGCCCATGCCGTCGATGTCGACCAGATATTTGTGCTTCCAGTGATCACCCAGGTTCACGCCACCGTCGTCAAACCGGTGCCCGCTGATCAGCGCCTCCAGGCCGCCAGGGTAGTTGTAAAAGTCTACCACTTTGACAAACGCGACGTCCATGACTTCATTGTTGAGCGCCGCGACCGGCACCTCGGCGTACACATAATTTGTCGACCCGGGTGGGTCGGGGAACACCACGGTTCTGTTGGTCTTCGACCGGTCGCTTGCCATGCGGACAAATCTGCCGAAAATGAATTAAAGGTCGGACAAGTGATCCATGCAACACACACCTGTGTCGCTGGTACTGCGCGGCAAAACCAGGGGGTGAACTACCTCCACCCGTAGACGCACCACGCCAAAAGATAGTATCGCTTTTCTGCTCCCATGGCGTCTCCATGTGGTCGACCGCCTTCAGCTCAAGATTTACTGGATCCCACCCGTACGTGTACCGTCGTGTCTGGCCGTAATAATAATGGCTGGGGATCCGGATATCCGAGAACCCGGCTGCCTTTGCGGGAGAGAACATCGGGAACAGCGCAGGGATTGTCCGCCAATCCGAGAAGAAATGCCCCTGATTGTAGTGCGCCCATGGGTTCTGGCAGAAAGAGTAGTTTCCGCCCACGTCCGTCGCGAACACGAACTCCTCGCTGCGCGCTGTCAACTGACTCGTGCGGTTCGTCGACGATGCCCGGAACGAGCTGAACAACTGCCGTGCAGGGGTTCCAGGATTGCACGTCCGGCGATATGCCTCCCAGACGTTTCCCTCGCCGCGCCAATCCGGCGAGTACATCCCGCTCAATTCGGCATGGATGCTGTCTGTTCTGGAGTTAGCACACACCAGAGCGCGCAAGGCAAAAGGGGAGACATCACCTGCACCGGCTTGGGTAGTAAGGTTAGGGAACTGGCGCTGCTCCCATGGTACTAAAATCCGCCCCTCTGCCATAGCATTGATGGGAAGAATGAGGTCGGGAAGCTGAGACAGTGGTCCATATCCAGCCAACTAGATGTGGTAGGATAGACTCACCTTCTCCTGGAACTTCTCGATCATAAGTAGAAAGCCCTTGGAACGTGCACTGACGTCGAACCCATCCTTAACGTTCACAGCCATCGACTTGCCATCTTCGACGCGCACAAGGTCCACGGACGACAAGTGACCAGCCTGCAGAGATTCAAGAGGCTGCGTGCAAACGCCCGAGAACGCGACGCACCAATTCGGCTCTCTGTCGCAGCTGCTCGCCCGTCAGCTCCCAAAACGGCTCCAAGTCCTCCACAATGTTGTCGTACTCGTCAATCATGAGCACCTCATTGTCCCGTGCAAATCTCCACCATTCGTCAAAGCCCCGCGGTGGACTCCTGCCGTACCGTGAGTGATACTCCGCGACGGCCTGTTCAAGGGTCTTGCTCTGACGAGACAGAAGCTTGCGGAATTTGTCCTCGGCCTCGACCATGAGCTTGGGAATGGGGTGCTCATGTATGATGGGCCGGGTATTGCCCCGTCCGAAAGGGAGCATGCTTTTGGTGCTGCGAACGAGAGTGTTGTCTGGGAAGTTATCCGCACGCCGCCTCCGTCCTGCCCAGAGACCACCCTGCATGAAGAGCACCAGAATGGCAGTGATGAAGAGGATGCCCTTCTTCTGCCCCGAAAGACCATCGTACATGCTGGCAAAGGAGTGTGGTGTCTAGGAGCCGTGGTCCACGACTGGTGGTCGCGCTGTTCGGTTTGCCTGAACAGCCCCAAGCTAGATCACTGCAACAAAGTCAACGAAGATGGCCCCAATGAAGTTCAGAAAATGGCTTCAGGGGGAAAGACTTGGACTACCACTTGAGCAGGACGGTCGAGGCCAAATCGGCCCTCTGCTGTATGATCTGATTACTTTTGTTTTGTTATGTACATTACTTGGACAAGAAAATCCAGCCTCAATCCCATGTATAGGAGATAATACCTGGTATATAACATCTATTACCCTATCAACACAGGGTTTCGATCTACATACGCTAAGCATTACAAGCCTGGTGATCTGCAAGTCTGGTCAAAAACAATCGAGCGCGATTGCAAAGCCCTGGTCGTGATACTACTGGACGAACGTTAACCAAACGGGCCCAAGTGCCCACATCCGTCGAAGATATATTATGTAATACGCGCGCTCAGACACCTCTTACTATTTATTGGCTCATAGCTTTGCTCTCGCAGATGGATTTATATACGGGCTCGAATCCGCAAGTACTATATCCTCACATCCTAGCTCTCACGTATACAAACCAATAGTCTTGCCATCACACCGAGTCCGCCGCGGATAGTTGTGCACATCCCCGATAGACGCTTACGTAATTCTTCATCCGTCACTCAATCCGGCAACTGCGGTGGTACTGCCTACGCTGCATCGTACGCACTGGCACTCAGTCGTATTTCGCTCTCTTTTCTACCACGATGAGCTCGTCCTACTCGAACCTTTCAAATCCTGTCCCGGTCCGAGCTCAGGTCTCTATGTCAACAATCGCCCTGCCACGATTGCCGAACTCGCTGCACGAGCACAGGACAACCTCTGGGACCCGAACTTGCCGTTAAAACACTGGCTGCGCGCTGCAGAGAAGGCGCGCCGAACCGCCGAGGCTTATGTCAATGGAGGCGATTACGAGCGCGGTTTCATCGAGTTCGCGAAGGCGGCCACGATTGTGCTCGAAAAGCTGCCTACTCATCGGGAGTATCACGCGCTGCTGAATAGCGATCAAAGACAAAACCTTGGAATGGTGAGTGTCCTGCGATGAACTTTCTCTACGACTTTGCGAAGAGCGATATGTTCTCTGCTGCGGTGGACATTGGACACGTCCTACATGCTGCTGCGTCGGCTTTGTTCCCGCGGATGCCGATTGTCTCTGAGTGTCTCTTTCTTGAGCAGAGCATATTCGAGAACTTTGAGACCTCGCTCACTTCGAGACACGGATTGCAGCTGCGTGCTATTCGACTGAACTTTGCTTGTTACCCACGGCCGAGAACGAGCCGTCGCACGCAACGTAACTTCGAGCTTCGTTCACCTCGTTTAAATACCCCCAATCTTGAGATCGAAGTCACGGTTCACAATCTTTGTTTCGTATTGTGCACTGCATCTGATTCACAGACCTGAGTTTTGTTCCGAACCAATTTGACTGCTCAGTGCGTGATCTGCACCTGCGTTTGGTCTCGGCCTCTCCTAATACGGCATATATTTGATGTCGGTGTTATTGTGGTGGGCAGACTAGGACCAAACAATGGCAGATGTTCTTGCTGTGTGGCTTTCACATTTTGTGCTACGACTTCGGGCCGGGGACAATCGAATCTGCTGTAACTTATACTTGCGGAAAGTCATGCTGACTTTGGTTCTCTACAGAACGGACAGGACATTCTCGATAGCCTCAGCCAGCTGAAGCCGGTCCTTGTCGAACGGTACGAACGCTGGCAGGCTCAAAACGGCGACAGTCCAAACGGCAGCCGTCCCTCTACCTCAGATCTCACGCAAGCTGATCCCGCCCGATCGCGGCGCGACGCGCAGGAGCAGGAGCGGGCGCAGCAGGCGCTCGAGGCGGCGCGCCGCGAGCAGGACTGGCGGCGCGACGACTATACGCGGCGGCAAGCGGAAGAGCGGGAGCGGCACGTGCGCGAGGAGGCAGTGTGGGTGCATCAGTCAATCGAGTCGAGACGGCGGGAGGAGGCAGCCACCGCGGCGGACGCGCGACGGACGAATGAGGGAAGAGTGCCGACAGAGCGAGGAGGGCAGGGCGACAGGGCGAGGAGGGACGAGGAAACGCGGGAGGAAGAGCGGGCGAAGAGACGCGTGGAGGAAAAGCGCAAGCAGGAGCAGGATGGGATCATCCGAAGGCAGCGGGAAGCGGAGGCGGAGGCGCTCGCTGCGCGGATGGACATTGCTACTCGGTTGTCTCCGTCGCCTGCTGTAGGTAGCTCCTCTCAGCAGGTAGCGGCACCTCAGCCTTCGCGTCCTCCGAGCTCACAACGACAGCCCCCCAACGGCAATGGCACTGGTCTGTCAATCATGCCGCTCGAGAGCCCTATACGGTACGAGGATGATTCGTCAACTGACGTTGAAGGCGCAGAGCGACAGATGCCTTGGCACCGGAGACACGCAGACCAGACGCCGACAAAGCCTAAGCATCTTGGCCCCAAGTACGTCGCTCTATTAGAACTACTGTGCACGCAGCGTCTAATCCGTCCTGTAGCGCTTCATATCCGCCGCCCATTACCACCACGTCGCCCGCACCGCCAGATCTGGGCCCAATCCGCTACCCTTCACTGATGTCCCAGCATCAGCTGCGACAAGGCTACGTCCCCTCTCTCCAGTCCATGTTCCTAAAGCCAAACGGTGATGTACGAGCAACGGATACCTCTCTCCTGTTTGACTCGAAGCCGTCGAGTAACCTGTATACGAATATCCTACCCGCACCATCGACCCCCAGTCCACCTGTGATCCCACCCTATCCTTCTCACATGCCTGTTCCAGACAACCGCCAGGGTCCCGTCACCTACCCCCAGACAGGACGGCGGGGTCCCTCTCCGTCCGGTTCACGGTATCCACCCACGCTGCAGGGCAAGGAGCCAGCGCACAGCGTGCAGCAGAGCGTCGTGCCGGCGCCGCGCATCGTTCAGAGCACGTCTGCCGACTCGTCTGTGCGCGAGCTGCGCACGATCAAGCTGCCGCGCGAGTGCCTGCCGCGGTTCCTGTCGATTGCGCGGATTAATACGCAGCGGAACCGCGAGACGTGCGGGCTGCTGCTCGGGAAGGACAAGGGGAGCAAGTACGTGGTGACGACGTTGCTGATCCCAAGGCAGCGCTCGACGAGCGACACGTGCACGATGGACGAGGAGGAGCTGGTGCTGCAGTTCACGGAAGAGCGGCATCTGATTACGCTTGGCTGGGTCAGTCGAATCCTTCTCAACACTGCAATGCTATTCTGACATGATGTCTCAACAGATACACACACATCCCACCCAGTCATGTGAGTTGTGTCGGCTGGTTTGACTTGTAGCGGATCTTGACAGCATGCACCAGGTTTCATGTCCTCGGTGGACTTGCACACGCATTCAGGATTTCAGCGGATGTTGCCAGAATCGTTCGCGGTCGTGTGCGCACCCACGTCGACACCAACGTATGTCTTCCTGTTTCCGATTCGTATTGTCCATCGTTGACCTCTTGTGCAGGTTTGGCATATTCCGGTTAACTGATCCTGGGGGCCTTCAAACGATATTAGAATGCACCGCTAAGGAGGCTTTTCACCCCCACCCTGAGGTTCCAATATATACGGTACGAGTGTTGACCACCTAAGTTCTCAGGCACTTCCTTACCTCTCCTTCGTAGGATTGCGATAATAGTCACGTCCAGATGAAAGACATCTCACTGGAGATTGTGGATTTGCGTTGAGGTTCTGGCGGCACCCATCATGTTTTTCTTTCTTTTATGCACCATCACATGTATCGCGCAGCATCATAGGGCTATTTAAATAATCACACGGATTGTTGTACTCGCATGACTTGATATTCACTGCGAATGCAGAGGCAGGGCCCGGTCAACACGCAATCTTGATCATGATCCGGTTCTGAGTGCTTCATCTGCTCTGCCGCGTTCTGCACACCTCAGGCTGCAGCGCTGAGCATGCCAAGATGTCCTTCAGCCCCTCTGAGATCGAAGAAGAGAAGGTGCATTTTGCGAACGTCGTCGCGACATTCCAACAATACGCTCCATACTCGGTGCGATTTCGCACCGAATGCACGTCCTATCCGATGGCTGACCCCGCCCGTCCTCCAGCTGTCTGCTAACAACCGCCGCAGGAAGGACTTTTACACGCTCTCGCGGCCTGATCGGGAGCTGCTCGAGGAGCTCGGCTACAAGACGAAGCTAGCGGACGTCGACACCGCCATCCTAGCAAACGCAAGCTTCCTGCGGCAAATCGTCGCCAATCCAGAGATCTTCGGGCATGGCATCAACGTCGACATCCCAGACGTCGATGTCCCCGAACTGGGCCCGGGGGGCGAACAGGACTCTCAGAGGCTCGACACTGTGCAGGTCGATGCCCAGTCGGAGCAGTCGCAAGGTGCGTTCTGTCCGTGCTCTCGCAGCAGGGGTCCGTGTCGATGTCGTCTGCCAGGACACTCGCATTCACACGATTCGCATTCGCATAGTCATTCCCATGCGACGCACTCCCACTCGCATGCACACCCGCATTCGCACTCCCCCGACGCGCAACCAGTCTCATCACGAAGACCGTCGCGCAAGCTGTACCGACCGACCGACTTCGAGATGGACAAGCTGCGGAGTACCCTGAAGCAGTTCGTCAGAGATTGGAGCAGAGAGGTTTGTTTTGTTTTGACCCCCGAGGTGCTCTGGTGTTCTTAAACGACGTTGCTCAGGGCCTCCCGGAGCGGGAAGCCTGCTATAATCCGATGACAGCCGCCCTGGTTGAGCATTTTCCCGACATACCACAGGAGGAAAGGTGCTCTCCGCGTGCGTACATGCGAGGTCGCGGTCCGTGCTGACAATATTTCAGAGGCAATTTCAGAGTGCTAGTACCCGGTGCCGGCCTCGGAAGATTGGCCTGGGATGTAGCTAACCTTGGTGGGCCAGGATCTCACTTTCCTGGGCAAAGACACCGAATTCAATTATTTCTTCAGGCTTCTCTTGCCAAGGAAACGAGTTCTCCCACTACATGCTGCTGTCCTCGTTCTTCATTCTGAACCGGTAGGCCGTTTCCCAACGCTCAGGCTCCGCTCTGACCATCCTGGTGCCAGAACGGACGAGATAGAGAAGCACACCCTATATCCGTACATTCACTCCTTCTCTAACCTGCCCAACAACTCCGCGATGCTGCGCCCGATCTCGATCCCTGACGTCCTCCCGTCCTCACTGCCCCCGGGCGCCGATTTCTCTCTCGTAGCCGGTGAGCCGTCTGATTGTGCGGCGCGTGGATACTGGCTGAGCTGTGCGTCTCGCCCAGGCGACTTCGAGGAGATCTACGGCGCGGAAGACAGTGAGAACGAGTCACATTCCGGGCAATGGGATGCGGTCCTGACATGCTTCTTCATCGACACGGTGAGCACGCCGCCGTGGCCTGAATGGGCCTGTCATTGAACACCGGCATGCTACCAGGCGAAGAACATCGTGAACTATCTGCGCATTATCCACCGCGTACTGGCGCCGGGAGGCGTCTGGATCAACTTAGGTGTGTATCCTCGATGCGAGAGAGCCGGTCCCGTTTGTTCATCATGCCCGATCCAGGACCTCTCTTGTGGCATTTTGAGAACAACTCGACGAACGATCCCTCGGTGGAGCTCAGCCTGGAGGAAGTCAAACAGCTCGCGCGCAAGATTGGGTTCGAGATCTCAGTAAGTGAAGCGGAAGGTTGTCCCTGTTCTTGCACTGCTCACGTTGCGATTCTAGAACGAGCGGACCATCGATACGACGTACACCAGCAACGCAGAGGGCATGCTGGGTTATGTGTATCATGCAGCTTTCTGGACTGCCACCAAGGTTGTGTAGGCAGAAGTATCGGGTCAAACAAGACTCGGATCTGGTTTAGTACCGGTGAATTCGTAACTTAATACAAGAGTAGTAGCAAAAGCAGTATAATGAAATGTGTGCAGGACATGAACATCGGCCCATGTCAATATCAACTTCCACCCGCGGCGTGCGCGCCGTGATAGTCCACTAAAACAGCTACTATTGTCAAGACTGGCAACATCAACCCTGGTATACTTACCCAAGATACATGCCGAAAGCACCATCCGATACAGAAGACAAAAGCAACACACATTAAATCGTTTCATTCCGCACACAACGAACCCCCTCCCGCATAAGCAGACCCACGCACTCATGACTTCCCCGCGCCGCTCCGTGCCAGCGCGCGTTTCTCCCGCCGGAGCCGCTCGCTCTCGCGGATCCCGAACCCGTGCCGGAAGACCACGCGCACCTCCTCGAGGCTCAGGCCCGCCGTCTCAGGGAAGCAGAACAAGCAGAAGATCCAGCCGAGGAGGCACAGCCCCGCGTAGAACCCGAACGCGCCCGCGGGCGTGATGCGGTCCATGAGCGAGAGGTACGTCGAGCCGATGAGCAGGTTCCCCGCCCAGTTCACCGCGGTCGCGAGCGACGTGCCGATCCCGCGGACTGCGTGCGGCGCGGTCAGTGGGGCTGAGAACGACGCGGGGAGAAGGGGAAGGGGAAGGACGGACCTTCGAGCCCGAAGAGCTCGCCCTGCTGCCAGGGCACGTTTCCGAGGCCCGTCGCGTACGACGCGACGTAGAATATCATGGAGAGCAGCACGATCGCGGACCACGAGCGTGGGTAGTCCGAGCCCAGGATGAGCTGGCCGTCGGTCTTCCGTGTTAGATCTGCGCAGGTGTGTTAGCATAGTGACCTGGGCGTAGGGTTGGCACGGGGTACTCACAGTGGAAGGAGATGCTGGCTAGCACGAGGCCGACGATCATGCCTGGGGAGGAGAAGATCATGATCTTGCGCCGGCCGATGATGTCAATGTACTTGAGGGCGATCAGGGTGAATATGAAGTTGGTGCCGGAGACGATCAACCCGACTGCGGTGGGCTGGTTGAAGCCAATCTCCTCGAAGAGCGTGGCTTCCACGATGATTAGCTCAGGGTTTTTGTACGTTGGACTCAGGGGATTGCATACCACTATAATACATAAGCTACGGATCGCTGTCAGTTAGCTTTCCTCCAACTCGTAGGATCACACGTACTGTATTGAACCCACATAGTTGCTGGAACGCTTGCAGGCCGCACCCAACAACTGTCGCTTCGATCAGAACCGCCAGATCGCACCGCTCTCTGTGTCACTCACTGAGCGCGCGACGATTGATTGGATTTACAAACATTGACTGGAAGCGTTGCCAGAACGTTGTCGTATTGGCAATTTCGATGCTCTTCTTGACAGAGCCGACCAACACCCTCAGCTTGTGAACCATTTCAGTATCATTTTATTACAATCAACGAAGAACGGCAAACCTTGAGATCTATCTGCTCGGGGCTCGCGTGCGAGTAGATCTTGGTCATGACAGCACGCGCTTCGTCGGGATTCCCGCGGCGGATCATAATCCGCGCTGGGATTTGAGCTACATCAGCCATGATTATTCATACATATGCTCGCAAGACACTCACGCGACTCGGGCAGGAAGTAGAGGAAGAAGAACTGCACTGCTGCCGGTACCGAACCTAGACCCACCATCCAGCGCCAGCCTCCGTGCGTGTTCTCAAAGGCCGCGTCGATTCCGTACGCGACGACTTGCCCACCAGTGATGGCAACGACGTTCAGCGCGACCATGCGGCCGCGCAGGCGCGTGGGCGACAGCTCCTGGATGTACAGCGGGGCGATGCAGGACGCGAGGCCCACGCCCCAGCCGACGAGGAAGCGTCCGCCGATCTACAACGCATCAGCTTTTCTGTTGTTGTATATATACGGGGAGGCAGGGGAGGACGCACCATTGACCAGACAGTGTGACAGACGGCCTGTCCGATGGCGCCACCAATGAAAATCACGTCGGCCAGGGCAAGCACAGGACGCCGCCCGAGATAGTCTGACAGCACGCCGGCGACAAGACCACCTAGGAGCGCGCCCAGTGTGGTGGACGACGTTATGAGTTCCTACAGGGAGATTTTCATGAGAACGAACGTCGGACATGGAGGCACTGACTAGGCAGAACAGTCCAGTCCGTTCGGACGACTGGGTATGCTGGTCATGACAAGTGTCGCTGTCCCTGGACGCGATACACCCCAATCTGCCGTAGTTTCACCAGATACATGGGGTCAACGCACCTTCTGTCCCGACGACAATTGTGCCGGTCCCAGATCTGAACCTATTGTTACCAGAGCGCCAGACACCACGCCCGTGTCATACCCTATGAATTGTCAACTCAGGTCATACGGCTTCCATCCCGAGAGAGAGAATATGGAACGTACCGAAGAGGAGGCCTGATATACTCGTGCAAGCGACGAGAAGCCACACGAACCACGTCGTACGGTCTTCCCCCTCCGCGACGACGGCAACCTCGGGGATCTCACCAGCATCCAGTGTCCGCTCGACGTCCTCCACCTCGTCGAAGCTCCTGCACGGCGCTCTCGGATCAGTTCTCGGACTGCTGGGAAAAGCGCCCACATCACGTACCTCTTGACGCCCTTTTCCGACATTGACACACCCTTCTCCGCGCTCATGCTCAGCTCATTGGACGCATCCTCCATGGCAGTACTCAGAGGGGCCGGGAAAGTATTGATCGTGTGCGGAGGACTGCAGAGCGGGGCGCGTTCTTTGCCAATCTCGAATGTTATAGGACTCCGCGCTAGCGCCTGAAGATTTTATGACCGATCAGCTGATCACTGAGGCATGAAAGTACTTGCTCCCGTTTTTTTCTTGAACTCCTGCTGGTGCGCGAGGCGGACGTGTGATGGTCTTTGCATTGTTGGTCGAGGATGGTGCGTAGGACGGCCGTGCCCACTGATATTTTGCTGCTAGGTTTGGGTCACCCACGCCCACGGGTCCTGGTCAACCTTCGGAGAGGGAATGTCCAGATCCAACACTCGTGGTATCAAAGTATGATTTCTCGTGACCAGTGAGCTGTTGTCCTGAAGTCTTCTTGAGCGTTGCAGGGCACCTGCGTTTTTGGCATAAAAGCCACAACTTGCATGTCTGTCTCTGTATCGAGGTGGATTCACAGTGACGCCTCCGTGGCAGGCTGCTGCTCGTGTGGCCACGTTTGAGTGCGTGTAGGATCCTCATTACCTGTTACGTGGACGGTGAGCGCAACCTTCACCAGCCAAGGCAGATAAGCTTTTGAGGAATACATGTCGTCTGACCCAATATGTCCAACAACAGTACTTTCCTTGTGCATGTCACTGCACTTCCAGTCAATAACAGGACAGCCTTGGACACTCGTGGATCCGATATCGGGGCTTTTGCTCTGCAGTCGGCGCACATCCAGCAATATCAGTGCCTCGTTGTGCACTGCTAACTTCCGAGACCACACGGCGATAACATGGAAGATATCTCGCATATGTGTGATCATTCCGATCATGGTGTTGTTAGCGGTCCTTGTGCCGTATGTGGTGTTCACATCCGTGTGTACATATCCAAGTCTCCGTGTGTATCTAGCAGTCTGAAGCTTGTCCGCCTAGTGACGGAGGAGGTCGTTGCGTTCGAAGCACCTATCAGGACGTTGATCGTCTTGCACGTTGGTGGACTCGGATGAGGCTTGCGCGTTCTGCGCAGCCTCATGACGGAACTTGCGCAATGCGTGGATACCAGGATAGTCGAGGACATTCCCGGCTACACCGCCGTTCCGGAGCCAGGTGTCTGCCACCTGGTATATCCACGTGTGCCACGTGTATGACCCAGCTGTGCCCATCTGGACGCCACCCGGCCACTAGATTTGGAAGGTAATGCCATCACGATGGGCACATCGCCATCTGGCAGCCAGCTGGCTATCCAGCTGGAGGCCATGTAGATCTAGTCCATGTAGCCAGTATCTCGTATAATTGTACCCAGGCTCTCGTACTCTTCACATTGCCTCAGATGATGGTTCTCATAATATCCAGAATAAGTACTGGTCAGGGCTGCGCGCCGAAGAAGCATGTATTTGATAATATGTGATGGTACAGCGCTCCGTCACAAATGGTCGCCGCAACGCTCTCTCTGCACTATCTGTACACGTTCTTGCTCACCTGCGAGGTGTTCATTACACGGGAATGGACCACCTGCATGCCCGGATCCTCAGCTACTCGCTCCTTGACTGCCGCTGCCTCGTAAGACGAAAATCTGTGCACTGCGCTGGTACGTTAACCCGAGCGGTGTCAATTGCAGCATGACGACTCACCTCGCAATTCCCAGATTGCATCGCTGTCACGAATACGTGATGGAGGCTCTGTCTCGAACCAAGATATTCAGTTAGTGTTGTGCCCTAAGATTAATCCTGACTGGCACGAGAGCACAATGCGGCGCAGCCAGGTTGGAAGCCAATAGGTACGTTATCGTGATCAAGCCCAACACTGGGGGTTTTTTCGATCAAGTTCCCCATACAACGACACAGTACATGCACTGTGGAGCGAACAGCTCGGGAGTGGAATGTTATACACTAAAACCTGCCTCGACCAGACAATGACACGCCACAAGGGTCGTGGAGCGAAGCTCATCGAGTGGGTTGTGCAATCTGATTGGAACTTGAAGTGTACTTACGGGTTTCGAAAAAGGCAGTTCTGGGTTATGGGATGATAGAGCGGAACATGGAGGGCATGCAGAAGAAGGCAACCGTCGCCGGTGAGTTGAGAAATTGTGTCATCACGTGGGTACTGACTTGTGCGCGCCATGGATCAACCTTCGGCAGTGTCTCACAACCATGTCTTTGCAAGATTTGGATGGATCTGCACCAGCTGCAGACAGTGACATCCGGGACAGCTCACCTGCTGCATCAGAAGAAGTCTGCGACTCTGACGACATAGCATTTCCCTCCCACAGCCAGTCAAAAGCCTGGAATGACGAATGGAGTAATGACACCAATGTCGGCTTTCAAGGCGATCGTCCGCGCCGTGAGGCGCACAGCCGGGCTGTTGGCATTAACACCGGGTGAGTGTGGTGCCTCTCTCTCTCCTGTTATAGATGACTGATACATAGTGACATCAGCTATTTTGTCCCTGGTGGGGCATTAGATTCTCAGACGTCCGAGACGCAGTTCGTCTCGGGGCTATTTGATGAATCTCAGGACTTGGCGGCAGGTATGTCTCGCATCTATATGAGATATACTGTAGAATTGATCTTCGCTGTGGTCATCACAGTCGCAACCACCAATGAAATCGGGCTGCTCGCCGCCGCAGTCTCAACGCCGCAACCTGTGGTCATGACACTCGGCGGTCAGCCGCTGCATCCTCTACAAATCTCTCCAACAGACGAGAACGATGTACCTACGGCCGGTACACACCTGGATGAAGAGAGTTGTGAAGAGCTGCAGGGGAATATGTTGGGTGGATCGTGTGTGAGCGGGCCCGGTGGATATACACGTGAGTATTCTGCCGTTCGCTCGACATGGTATTCATAAAAATCTGCGGCAGACGGTTGTCACTGCACTGCTTGCTTCAACAAGCTGAAGCAAGTCAACATTCAGCTTCGGACACATCTTGAGGCAGCACAACTCCGTTGTTACGAGTACTGCGGCAGGTGGACTCTGGCTTCTGCGCGGGTGTGTGAGTTGGAGGGTCGACTCACAGCTGCAGGTATATTATTCCCTGCGGATGATATGGGTGCGGCCCAGAGAACAATTGGACAAGATAGTAATGAGACGAAGGAAAATATGGGGACAGGAAGCTCGAGGGGGACATATGCCAATTGGGGCTCGGGTGGTACTAGTGTGAAGCGCAAACATATGTAGTAAAATTCGACTCATTTGTCGCATGACATGGGTGAAAATAACCCTCATTCTTCTGCATCTGCTCCCTGAGTGTCACCCAATTCGTCGATGTCTCCGTTCTCCAGAGCTTGGTCGACTGCCGCCTGTAGCACATTTGGTTGTACACGCGAGATTGCCGCGATCGACTTCTGATCTGTGGGGAAGCGTCTACGATCTTCGTCCAGAGAGGCGAGAATCAACCTGTCGACCACCATTCCGAGATTAGGACATGGTCGTTCAAAATGCTCCGAGTTGCGCTTACTTGGATATCTTCTTTGGGTCATTCTTCCCCATTTCTCGTGTGCGGGCTAACTTCTTGTCTACATCGGCCCAATATTCTGTGCTGTCTGGCTTATCTATCATGACATAGCGCTGGAAATTGGACAATGGGTGAGTGTTGATTCATTGTGCGGTGAGAGTCGCAGCAGACGTGCCAGAACTGAAATACGGCCACACATCTCAGCGGTGACGACCAGATTGGTTGTCCCTGCCGACTTCTTGCCGATCTGGGTGAGGTGCTTGCACAATGCGATGATGTCCTGTCCGGATGCGCACGGTGCGTTCTGCACAATCTTTTCGAAGTGATTGTACGATTTACTTATCTAGAACTTGGGATCAATGTCCGGTATGAGTATACCACTGCAGGCCAACACACCGCCTTTTTGATACTTGATTTGAACTGGGTTAGTGAATAGCGTGCCACTTCTGTGAGTTTGTCCCATTTCCCATCGTCGTCATGGCGAATTGATTTCGAGAGCCCGCTGCAGAGTTTGCGCTCAACAATGTCCTACGTTTGAAAAATTCAAATTCAATGCCGGCTTCGCAAATGGCACTGGAACTGACCATCAGTAGCTTCAAAGCGGGCGCACCATCGTATTCTGCAATGACAGGTGACAACAGGATGCGAAGTGCGTATTTCTTGATATTTCTCTGTGTATTGGTCAGATGCGACATTTCACCAGATTCAGCACTGACTTGGATCTTCTCAGGGACCTCCCACGTCTCCTGAACTGCGGCCGTTGAAGTTTCAATGGACATAAGAGCATCACGGATGGCAAAGACATTCGCAGCCATCATCACCTCACGCTCTGCGTCGGGTGCCTATTGGCGGCAAGGTGAGTGATCTTTGAGTCTTTCTAAGGTCAAGACAGCTTACGAGAATGTATTTGCGCAGCTCTTCCTTTGTAGATAGCTTTAACTTCTTCTGTATGGCTTGTCCATCCAAGAATTGAAGTTGTCCCTGGCGAGTCCGCTTTGAGAGACTTGTGGTGTCTGTTCCATGTAAAACCAACTCCTGTGACCCATGTGCAGGGTCACGGTGCTCCTTGTTGTCGAGTGCAGCGCTTGGTGGTAACGGGGCTAATTCTGAACTTGAAGGTGACTGACCACGGATTGATGGCTCGACAGTCGGTGATTGAGGCGGTGGTGAACTGGATAGGTTCACTTGGTCCAAGAGGTTATCGAAATCCATGCGACGACCAGGTGTTGGTTCTGTGGCAGCCATATTAACTATCTCCAAGTCTGACCCAAAATTGCTGTGAGACACACATTGAAGCTTGTCGGTGCAAAGGCAGCTGACAGACACCTGAGGACTCGGACGTAGAATGTGGTGGAGAGTCACACTGATCACTGTAGGACGCGCAGTCAGGATCCAAATGCCCAGTAATGTCATTCTCCGGCGGTGTTGTCCTCCAAGTCCACTGCTCTCTTTCGTTACCCGTGTCTCTCCAGCATGGCTCCTTTACGAAAGCCTCTTCCCGACGGTTCGTATCTATGATCAGAGCGGGCGTGCACATTCATTTTCAATGCTCATCATTTCCTGTTTCAGGTTTGCGAGAAACAACAGGGCCGGAGGTTGTTTGCGACTTTTGTACTGCCCTCAACCCTTCCGGCCGTACAATCAGTGTCACTCGGTCGAGCCTCAGTCGACATCTGACATCGAAAACCCATGAAAAGGCGGTTGCATACCACCAACGCCTTGAAGCCCAACGGGCTCGTATTCCAGATCCAAATGCCCACCGGGATTTGAGTGCCGCCTCGCTCGCTGCCCCTGGGCCCGCCCATGTTCCCTTATCCAGTGCTGCACCAATGCCTATGAACTGGGATTGTGGCCTACAAGACGACACAGGGCCCTTGGGCGGCTCCATCTCGTATGCTGGGCAACTGTATGATCAGTATGGGAGCCCGATACAATTTTCCGCAGGAGACGTGTCCGAGGGCCAGGAACGTGCACGTCTTTTGGACGACTTTAAGAAGCTTGGATCTTTCTCTTGGACTGACTATTTCCACGATGCAGCGTGTGATGACAACGGAGAGGACGACGCCACCATGATGAATGCCGGAATGTATTCAGACGCATTTGGTATGTATCTCGGAACCGAATACTGCAAGCGCTAGGCTTACCGTACTGTCTGCCACACAAATGTCAGGGATCTCCGATTCAGATGACCCTGACAGCTTTGACGATGAATCTGGAAATAACGGCACATCTGCGAGCATGGATGACCCTGCGCATCCATGGTATCCATATGGTTCCAAAGCAGTGAGTGTCTGTTTCTGTCATGCATAGCGGTGTTAGCGAGTTGAAGCATTGTCATCTGTCCAGATGTTCTTGCTTGACATGCTTGACAACATGCCTCGGCTACGTCTGTCCACCGACCATATCAAATTTTTTCTCTGGATTTTGAGAGAACTACGGGTCGATGGTGTACCATCGTTCAAGGCCTTCCGCAAGATGCAAGTCAACTTGGCCGCCCTCACAAAGATTCACACACGTCTCCATCGGTCTCCCGTTGGGAATGTTTTTTATCAGAACAGTGTGCCGGACCTACTAGCTTTGGTGAGTGTACAGTGCGCTTTTTGGCAGCAGGACTTCTCCGGCTCTAATAGATTGCTGTTTGAAGGACTGGGCTAATCCCGAAACACGGCCGTACATTGAGGAATACCCCATTCGCAGCCAGACAGTCAGCGAGTCATACCACTCTCGTAAATGGACTCATGAAATAGATGCGGAGCTCCAAGCTCCCATGTGGGCTGCGCACCACTCTCAGAAGCACTATTTCCTGGGTGAGATGGCGGGACTTTCGGACGGGCGCCGAGTTGTGCCATTGGCGTGGTTTCGATATTGTTCACATGGTGAGGTCTATGGTGAAGGTTATGAACTGAGTTACGAGACCACGGTGCGCACCCATTCCGCACATAGCACCTCCAAGTCCTCAACATGTTCATGTCAATGGGCCCGCCGCTCTCAGACCCAGGCCTGGACTGTGATTACAGGCAGCCGAATCGAATTCCAGACCACATCACTTGAATTCAACCACTTTGATCTGGTTGATGATGGAGAACGGCCAGCATACAACGGTAAGAGTGCATTGGAAATGCGAGATCAGTAGATTTAGTTCTGTGAACTTTATCATCAGGGCCTGTGCCGAAGGGAGTCTACCATGGGCCCAATCCCTTGCGGGACATTGCAAAGGGCCGCCGGATGTATACAAGCTTCATTAAACCTTGGGGTGACGACGTCTCTGGCAACCGCAGCAAGCAATATAATGCCCATACCAACATTTACTTCTCGCATGCGAACCTCCCGCACGACAAGCAGAGTCAAGAATATTTCGTTCGGTTTTGTTCCACCTCTCCAAACACCACAGCTGGCGAGCAGTTTGATGTGCTCATTAAAGAAACCACGTTGCGCTCAATCCCCATTTGCTTGCTCGGTTCAATGAACACTAATATGTCACGGAACAGGGGCCCGAACACCTGGCATACGGCATATGACTGCCACGCTCAAGACGAGATCCTCTTCCGTGTGATCCCCCTGAATTTCCCTGCGGATAATCCACAGCAATCCGAATCTTGTTCTCATGTCGGCTTACATGGTAATTTCTGGTGTCGTAGATGTAAACTCGGTGGAACTGAACGAGACCGCGAGACGGATGATCTCTACCACCAGCACTTCTCGGTACGTATACACGTGAATCATAATAAGGGCCCAGCGTAGTTGACATTTCCGGCCTTTGATAGGGTGGACCTCCCCGAACAGCAACCGAAACTGTCACCGAAGTCACTCGTCAGATCGAAACTGCCGCTCTCGGAGTTGCAAAGTCTGTTGCGTCACTCCAGACATTATCTGGTGTCAAAGACAAATTGGCAGAGCATTGGATCCAAGAACTCATCAGTCGCGCGCGCGAGATGCAGCGTGTCCGCATCACTTCTGTCGAAACACGCGACCCACGCCTGAAAGCATTGAAGAACGAGGCTCGGGAACAAGTTGTCCTGACAATCAAGGAGGAGATTGCACAGGAGCTCTTGCAGTGGCTTGTCACTCAACCGCAAGAGAGTTATGACGAACTCCCCACGGATTCACGTGAGTTCGTTTCACACATCTATGGCTATATTGACAATTTGACGTGTGCTGCAGCTCTTCGTTCCGACCTGCGTCCCGGTGTCCATTTCAATGCGCTTCTGCAGCTTCTATGTAAGCCCAGACACATCCATCACTGATCTCCTCTGTGCTCATCTGTGTCGTGAAAGGTGGAGACATACATGCTGATTCCCCAGTTGAAATTCTGCACACAATCTTGTTGGGACTCATCAAGTACGTATGGTTTCATACCAATTCACCGTGGAAAGACAAGCAATGCGAAACGTTTGCGGTTCGCTTGCAATCATCTTCAATTGACGGCCTTTCCATACCGCCACTCCGTGCTTCGTACATGTTACAATACCGAAACAACTTAATCGGTAAACATTTCAAGGCCATTCAGCAGTTAGCAATATTTCATCTCGATGATGGGATATGCCCGCGACTGGTCCGAGACCTCTGGAAGGCCAACGGCGAGCTTGGTGCTCTCTTATGGTACCACGAAATCGAAGACATGGACACCTATTTAGTGAGTGCATTGTCTTGTCTTCGCCTCCAAGACTAACGAACACGGCCAGGCTGACCTCGACATTCTAATCGGCAATGTATTGGATATCTGGTCGTTGATCGACCCCCGCAAGATCTTCGTTAAGCCTAAACTCCACATTCTCCCTCATATCTTACAAGATATCCCTCGTCATGGGCCCCCAATCTTGTACGCGACTGAGATTTTCGAGTGCTACAACGCAGTCTTCCGTATGTGTAGTGTCCTCTCCAATCACCAGGCCCCAAGCCGGGACATCGCATGGACGTTTGCAGACCTCGAACGGTTCAAACACGAGGTCAGCGGTGGCTGGTGGCGAGGTCAAGACGACCAATTTGTCCGCGCGGGCCCTCGTGTACGCGAGTACTTCTCGAACCTCCAGGTCCAACGCCGTCTAGGATATGTCAAGGCTGACCATCAGGCCGCAGGTATGTTTCCGAGATTCCTAGATAGTACTGTTCAGATCATGTACAGACTCACAAACCTTGATCCAGGTACTGTTCATATGCGAAAGAAAGGACGTGTCTCAGTCGTGTGGAGCTCGCTGCAGCTTCACACCTCGCCCATGTGTCCTTCCATCCCAGATCTCTCAGAATGGTACCAATGCGAATACATCGTGTCTCAGGCACACGATCGGTGCAAATTGAAATCATGGGTTTTTGTACGCCACGCTGTATGTCTCCCCGAGTTCACATTCACTGCAGACTGATCCGTCAACTATTTAACAGGGTGAGACTCGCGTTGGGCGTATCCACACAATATTGTCACCCGTGGGAGGTACGGATAGGAACGACATACAGCCATGTGTCATCATCGAACCCTTTGACCTGACGAACAGCCGACATCCGCACTTTGGCATGCCCGAACTCATAAATGCTGCGGCGCCGAGAGTCGCGCACCTCGTCATTCTTGCGACGGTACGATTTAACCCCCTTAGACCTCTGTCACACTCACTCTGCTGCAGGACATCCTATTCATCGTCAACGTGCAGCATAATTGCATTGACGGCAGGTGTTCTGCCAGTGGACGGCGCATGCGCAAGCAAGAGCGCCTGGAGACCGAGATCAGCCAACCTTTCATTGAACACACGAACGATACTCACTATGTTCTCAATACACATGCCCTCCACAATGCCGCTCTCATCCGTAAGACATTACCTCGACATCTGACAGAGCCACACCATTATCTCGATGATCGTCGCGCTCAGCATGACAAGATGGCGGCTTTGCTACGCACATCGCAGGACTCCAAACGGTCGAAAGAGGCCGACGCCCGCAAAGCGCGGAGTGCGGCCAAGAACACGGCGAAGGAGGTTGGGGACGTGGCGGAAGGCCCAAGGCCATCAAAAACGGACGCTGGTGGCGGCGAAGGAGACGCTATGGAGATTGACAGGGCAGGTTTAGCGCAGTCAATGGAAGTGGTGTAAACATGTTGCGGGAAATGTAGAACATACCGCAAATGATCTACGCGCACTATTGATTGCGGGGGATGCTGAGATCACGCGGTATGCGCATCAAATGTCACACTGTCGCTCACCGTGGACGCAGCTGGCATCGGGCTGGAGACAGGGTGGACGGCGCCATATGGGAGCCAGTGGGACAACATCTCGTGTCTAGCTGGCTGTGCCACATGGCTACCAGCCGGCCCGGCCATCTGGAGATCGCGTGGGGCAGGAATGGCGGTGTAACCAGTGCACGCTGAACGCTGACTCACGCCAGCCAATCGCACGTCTTCCCGGCACGTTCAGCCAATTGCAGGTGTCGGATTACGCGACCTCTACCGTGACCCGTGATCTAAGCGGGCGTCTATCTCATTGCTTTTCATCCTGGTTTCAGCCACTCCATTCTCCCTCATCCGCCCAACCATCCCCTCCGACGTTTTGTTCCAGACCAACACCCTTCATATATTCACCAACCTCACCCGGGTTAGAGTTCACACCGCGAATACGTACCATGTCCCCAGAACAGACACCTGCACCATCTGTAGCTCTCCCGCCCCGCTCCACAGCAGAAGCTACTGCGAGCAAGAAGCCACCTGTCTGGTCCCTAACTGCATCTGCAACCCAAACTCAGCCGCCTCTTCCCGCAAAATGCGACAGACATATCACAGGGAGAGAGGGTGTCTGCTGTAAAGAGCTCAAGGGCGAGGATGAGCGGACCCTTGTGGATCCGGATGTGGTCAGGGACGTGTGAGTATGTCTTTCTCTACTGTGGCACATCCATATACGTTGTTCCCGTCATCCGCGGCTTATACCCATGTTCCGCAGTGTGATAGGCCTTTCGGACGGTCTTACCGTCCCGTTCGCCCTCGCCGCGGGGCTGTCCTCCCTCGGCGAGTCGAAGCTCGTCATCGTCGGCGGCATCGCCGAGCTCATCGCGGGCGCACTCTCCATGGGCATTGGAGGCTTCCTCGCCTCCCAGGCCGAGCGCGACCACTACCGCTACCTGCGCAAGACGACGTCCGCGCGCGTCTTGCGCAGCTGCGAGGGTGAAATGGAGCGCGAGGTGCATGCAGTCCTGGGCCCCGTCGGCGTCGATGAGAAGACGTGCAGCATGGTTGCGCAGTGTCTCCGCGATGTCGAAGTCAACACTGCGGACGAGCGCGAGCCCGGCGGCGAGGCGTCCAGTGCGCGCAGTATCAGCACGGACACCGAGTCGGGGCTGCGGTGGAGCAAGAGCGTCGGGCTGTCTGCATTCCTGCTCAAGTTTGGCGAGGGTCTCGAAGAGGTGCCCACACGTCGCCTGTACATCTCCGCATTCACTATCGGCATGGGGTACTTCCTCGGTGGCCTCATTCCCTTGCTTCCATACTTCTTCGGTGGGTTGGAAGCTTCGCTTGTACCTTTTGGGGATCGTTGACGTCTAATTTCGTCTGCAGAGCCCGTCGCGCACAAGGCACTGGTGTGGTCGTGCGTCGTCACCGGCATCATACTCCTTATTTTCGGTGCTGTAAAAGCGCGCGTAACGGGCGCGGCCGGTCGTGGCATCGGTGGATACGTGTATGGGGCCGTGAGCACGCTGCTTGTGGGTGGCGCCGCGGCGGCGGCGGCGTACGGGCTGGTGGCCGCGTTGGAGTCATGACATTGACATTGACTCCTCCGTTTCGAGTATAGATAGCATGCTAGCTTCGGCTTCGGCATGCGGTGGCATTTGTATCATTTCATAGTGTAGCTTACCTTACTGGGCACAAGCCTGATAGCGACTCATGGCTCGCGGTTTGCAAGTCGGGTCTGAGGATGTCGGGCATGAGACCTGCAAAGTCACCCGCATCAATTCCATCATTGGGCATTTGGCACAGTGGTAGCGCGCACGCTTCGCATTAGTACTGTATTGCCTGCGTGAGGTCCAGGGTTCAATCCCCTGAATGTCCACTATATGTCCGTTACAGAGGCACTTCGCAAATGGTATGTTATTTTTCTGTTTCATTTTCGCTCAATACTACATGGTAGTCTCGGTGACATTTTCAGACCATCGACAGCGCTCACGATCACGGAAAAGTATCTGCACCACTTGAAGTTGCCCGCATCCGCGTCTGACCGACATACAACACTGCGGGGTTTTTCCGTTTACAGAACGACTGACCGGTGAGACTTGCAATACGCTGAGTCGGTCGGAACATTGTTCAAATTAAGTGACAGAACCCGGTCAACCTTCTGGATTCCAGCAACGGGCTGTGAGCGGTAGAGACGTCTAGAAGAACGAGCATGAGATAGACGAGCGTGGTGTATATATCCGACATGTCTGCAGGTTCGCCCGGTGATTTGTATGGCCAGCTACTATCGGGTGATGAGATCGTACGTGCCACTAGCAGGTGGTCCATACGTACAGATACTTAGTATTAGTATTACTTACCCGTTGGTCACTTGGCCCGCCGCGGACCTCAACGTTGCCCACCCCCGGCCCGCCTCGCACGTGACGGTGCACATCGCGCTCCCGTGATGGTGGATCGAAGACCAAGACGTCGACCCGTCCGACCTCCCCCCCGCGCGCATAAAAGCACTCGGGTTGAGGCATGCCGCTCCCCGCGCCTCTGATCCAGACCGCATGTCCCTTGGCAGAATGTTCCGCTCGCTCTGTGCACTCTTGACGGCGGGCCTCCTGTTGGCCAGCCTGGCGGAGGCTGCTTCGAAGACCTGCTCAATCACGCCCCTTGGTGCTGGCAAGGACGACACTGATCAGGTACAGGATGCAGGCTTTGGTGTCGCCAGACGGGCCCTGATGCGTGAATGCATTGCAGATCGATGCCGCCATCAAGACGTGCGGCCATGGTGGTACTACCACTTTTGCGGCGGGCGAGTACAACGTGACCAGGTGAGAGAGTACTCCCGCTGGATGAGAAGAGCAGCCACTCACTGCGGTGCATGCAGGAAGTTGTGGTGGGACCTCAAGGACGCCAAAGTCGACCTACACGGCTATCTGAACGCAAGTGCACCACATACTGGCCCGTCACGTCGGCTCACCCGCTCTGATTCAGTTCAAAGCTGATCTCCCGTACTGGATGAAGCCCGAAAACACGTACCAGGTGATAAACATCCAGGTGCGCCCGATCGCTACTGCGAAGCCCGACGCCCCTACAGCGCACCACGTCAGAGCCAAGCCTCGTGGTTCGTCATCAGAGGCAGCGACTTCGTCGTCGATGCGCACAACACGGGCGGCATCATCGGGAACGGGCAGTACTGGTGGTCGTGGTACGGAAATGCCACGCGCGACGACGGCGACGGGCGCCCGGTCGCGCTGAGCCTGTCCAAGGTCGAGCGGGCCAAGATTGCGAACTTCCGCATAGACCACCCGCCGTTCTGGTGCAACGCGGTCGCGGACTCGAAGGACGTGGTCTACGACGGCATGTGGGCGAACTCGTCGAACTCGGACCCGCTGTACTTCAATCAAAAGTACGCGCTTGCCAATGACGGACTGACCTGCTGGACTGATGTGCCTTCCTAGCATTGTGTGGAATACGGACGGTACGCGTTGCCGTCTATGGGCAATGATCGCGGCTGATGTCGCTCTGCAGGTATCGATACGTACCGTTCTGACAACATCACTCTCACGAATTGGGACGTGCGTAGCACCCCGACTGCTCTGTCGGCGTCGACTCGGCAGAGTACTAACCTTGAGCTTGCTGCACAGATCACGCTGGGGGACGACTGCATAGCGATCAAAGGGGTGGGTGTCTGACAGTGCGCTCGCGAATTGGCTCACATTGTCCCTCGTAGAACTCGACGAACATCTACGCCCAAAATATCACCTGCACTGGCGGGACAGGGATCGCATTTGGGTCGCTAGGGCAGTACTACCAATTCGTAGGTGATGACATTCCCTGCGAAAGCGAAAGTTGACGTTCACCACGACAGCCGGACAACGTGCACAACGTGACCCTGGAAGACATCACGGTCAGTCAACCATTGATCTAGAGGGAGATGTAGTGACGTCGGCTTGTATAGCTGGTGCGACCAGACCCCGTCATTCAACCGTACATGAGAAACGCGGTCAGTGGATAGCCGTATAATCAAAAGAGATGCTGTGCTGACCATCTCGAAGATCTACTTCAAGTCATGGACGGGCACGACAATCGGATTCCCTCCAATTCAGGGAGGCGGAGGCACGGGTGAGTGTATCGCACATTTCGCAAGACACCCGTATAACACTGGACAGGCCTCGTGTCGGGCGTCGTCGCACGCAACTTTGTGCTAGACAATGTCACGAATCCGATCCAGCTCTACCAGACCAACCTGGGACACCCGTGCGTGGATTCGTGCGCATCAAAATACAGATCGACTAGATGTTGATTGCACTTACAGTGGTGACGAGCCGTCGCGTCTGCAATTCCGTGATATTTCGTTCGTGAACTTTACAGGGACTGCAGCGACAGACCTGTGTCAGTGCTGTTTAGTGTGGATGACAAGGCGAGCACGAGTGCTGATGCGCCTTTCGCAGTGGTCGACATCGAGTGCAGTCCAGCAGCGCCGTGCCCGAATCTGACGTTCACGGACATCAACATCGTGCCGCCGAACGGCACAACTCCGGCGTACAACTGCTACAACGTTGTCGGGTCAAAACTGCAAGGACTGTCTGCCGGTAAGCTGTCGAATGCCTGCTTCGCTGGCTCACCACTGACAATGCGGCTAGCATGCAACACGAGCGCACCGACAGCATGAAAGACGCATTGCGGTTTCTGAGAATCATCTGGATACGCCGTCGAGGGTAGGTGCTGTGCGGAGTGATGAGATATATCAATGATACTTGGGTTGTAGTCTCGCGAGTCAATATCTGCTGTTCATTATAATGGCAGTTGCCATCGTCGTACATTGTGACTGCCGAGCGTCGGGAGCGGTTCCTTTGGAAAGAAACATAGTGTACGGACGATAGGAGGTGGATTCTGTTGGAAAGAAAAGGGAGAAAGAAAGGCCATCTCCATGGCAGGTATCGCGGTGGAAATGGGCTCTCGACCAAGTGCGCAGCGGGGGGGAAATTAGAGGCACCATGGCAACGCAGGCGACGGACTGTCAGCATATCGGCGCGGTCGAGAATCAAAAGGATAGTGATGCCCCTTGCCGTGCACCGCCCGCCCTCCTTTATCCTTTGCCCTTGCTTTTCTTTCGATTTTTGTCGCTGCCCTTCTCCAGGCCGGTCCTCACTCATTCATTGCACGCAGCGCAGGGCGTCCACTACGTTACGATTACCAGCTATGGCCTCTAACTGGAAGCGTGCCTCTGACTTCGACTTCTCGGACGGGAAAAGACCTCTCGACGAGCACCCGGACCTCCGTAATCCTTACGATGGCAATGCCACCCACCTAGAGCGCAACAAGTCCGAGCGCAGGCGGCTGCAGGGCCTGCAGAGGTCTGCCACCAATACTGGCTCTGCCCCTGCCCCGAAGTCCGACTCTTGGGGGGCGAGGTTCGGTGTTTGGATGATCAACGAGGGTGGAAAGAGGATGTTCTTCTACATCTTCATTTTCCTTCACATGGTGGTCATTGCCTACGGTTTCCTCAACTACGACTTGAAGGACTCCTTCGTTGGTGCCCGCGCCACTTTTGGCATTACTTACCGTGAGTCTCCTAGCAACCGTATAGCAGCAACATGCACGACTCTGACTTTGTATCGGCGGACGTGTAGCCATCGCCCGTACTGCCGCCCTGGTCCTACACGTTGACGTCGCATTCATCCTGTTGCCCGTCTGCCGCAACTTCATCTCGCTCATTCGCCGCACGCCCCTTAACCACTTCATACCGTTCGACAAGAACATCACATTCCATAAGGCGACGGCATGGTCGATCGTGCTTTTCAGCGCCATACATATCGGCGCCCACATGGTCAACTTCTACAGGTTCGCGATGGCCGATTACGATGCCACCACGACCGGCGAGCGTTTTGTCGCATTCCTTCTTGCGAACTTCACGACTGGCCCTGGTATCACTGGCTGGGTCATGACTGCTGCCCTCGCCATCATGGTATTCTTCGCCTTGGAGAAGCGTCGCCGTGCCCACTTCGAGTGGTTCTGGTACAGTCACCACCTGTTCCTCATCTTCTTCCTGGGCTGGCAGCTGCACGGCATGTTCTGTATGATCCAGCCGGACAGACAGCCGTTCTGTGACTGGAATACTATTGGTACCTTCTGGGTAGGTGTCGGCACTTGCCATTCGTGCGCCGTTGCATTAATGTTGCATCGTGTAGCGGTACTGGCTGGTCGGCGGTTGCACCTATACCTATGAGCGCATTCTTCGCGAAGTTCGGTCCCGCCACCGGACGTTCATTTCGAAGGTCATTCAACACCCGTCGAACGTCATGGAGATCCAGATCAAGAAAGAGAAGACCACGACCCAGGCTGGGCAATATATTTTCCTCAGCTGCCCCGAAGTCTCGTACTTCCAGTGGCACCCATTTACGCTCACTAGGTGAGCAAGCTTCTAACGTGCTTTCGTCTCACGTCACAGCGCTGATCGTAATCGCATAGTGCCCCTGAGGAAGACTATATCTCGGTCCACATCCGAGTTGCGGGTGACTTCACACGCGCGTTCGCTGAGGCCGTCGGGTGCGACTTCGACTCGAAGCGCAAGGGCGGTCCGAAGGAGGGCGGCGGAAAGGTCATCGGCACCGCCGCAAACCCTCCCGTCAACCGTGTCCTCCCCCGCGTCATGGTTGACGGGCCTTTCGGCAGTGCCAGTGAGGATTTCCTGAATTACGAGACGGTCCTGCTCGTTGGCGCGGGTATCGGTGTTACACCCTTCGCTTCGTACGTCGCTTCGTGACAGCACATTTCTCCGAGTTTTCTTATGATCTTCTCAGGATCCTGAAGTCGATCTGGTACCGTATGAACAACTTCAACTCGTCGAAGCCCACCCGGCTCTCCAAAGTAGGTAGACCCGAGCTATCGTAGTGCTCTTCGGCTCATCATGTTTCATAGGTCTATTTCACCTGGGTCATCCGTGATTTCGGTAGTGCGGAGTGGTTCCACTCGCTCCTGCAAGCGATCGAGGAACAGACACGCAGAATCGCATCGAGATCAACATTTACCTCACTGCCAAGATCAAGGAGGACGACATGAACAACATCATCGTGCGCACATCTGGGCTCTATTCGCTGTCGTAACCTCTGATCTCGGTTGCCTTCGTCAGGTTCATGACGTCGGTGCGGAGAAGGATGCGATTACCTCGCTCCGCGCGCCCACACATTTCGGCCGTCCGAACTGGGACCGCGTCTTCAGTTCGATCGCAGAGAAGCACCCGGGGACCGACGTTGGTGTGGTACGTTGTTTTAGGCATTATGACCCTGTCTCCGACAGCTGTTAATGATTGCCGTGCCGTAATAGTTCTTCTGTGGCCCGTCTGTGCTCTCGCGCCAGCTCCACATTTCCTCCAACAAGTACTCCACCGCAGATGGAACGAAGTTCTTCTTCGGCAAGGGTGCGTCTTGCTCACCGACGTGCCCGAACTGTGCTGTTCTGACGCCGCTGTCTTGCCACAGAAAATTTCTGATCTGTTCGTTCGCTCGGTTTGCTGTGGTAGAGGGGTTCTGCCGTGCTTGGTCGTTGTTGTCAATCGTGTATCACTATTGTGGCCGTGAGCGTGCTCACCGTCCGTGCCTGTCCTTTTTCTGCTCTGGCAGTACCTGTAGCCGTCCCAGCTCGTGCTTATTTATGGGCATAGGATATTGCTTGTATGAGCGTATGTCGGAGGGTAAAGTGCGGTCCAAATCACCGCATGCAAGCTCTGCAACACCACTCTGAGCCGGAGGAAGTACACGGTGTATATGGCCCTTGTCTCACCATTTTTGAGTCCCAGCGCCGAGCCTTACGTCGGTACACATGTGCTAGCGTCATGGGGCAGACAACGGGATCACATAGTTCCCTCGGACCTAGTACAACTAGGCTCCGGCGCAAGTACGGACATCGTGACTTCGATGAAGGCGGCTCTAGTGAGGGGACCCGCAACCACGACGATACGGGGATTCTACGACAGTTCGATCAAATCGCGGAGACTTGGTGGGTAGGACCAGATGTAGCAAGAAAATGGTAGACACCGCTGACGGTTGAACGCATGTCCGCCTCGAGGGAACTGAGTCAAGCGCTCCTGCAGGGCGACCCTGAGACGCAAGTAAGTATGCTCACATATGACTACGGATTGCCATGCAGGGATCGATGCGGGTCGCCGGTCGGGCACTGCAGTGGTTGTGGTGCGCCGCAGTCGTCCATGCTGTCCTGGGCAAGGATCCTATGTGGGCAGTGTGACGAAAATCCAGGGAATTGCAGGCCTGCGTTCGACTTCTCTGACAGGCCACGGAGGGCCGAGAGCACTTCCACGGGCTGACCAGCATCGTACAGCGCGGCGTGACCAGAGAGCAGTATTCGCAGGAGCCGATCAGCGGGGGGAAGCCTAGCGGGAGACGCGGAAAAACGCAGCAGCGCCAGTGGCGGAGGCGTAAGTTCAGAGTCTCCAGACCCTCGATGCCATGCACTCTGCATCACCACCGTGCCTCTTAAGTTTGACCACGCGAAATGCGCCGTCATCTGAACGTTGCAGACTTCTCATCAGTGGCACTGTGTGCAAGGTGAGATCTTGTCAGAGAAGCTGCGCGGCGCACATCTTTATGTCATGCTGAATCTGGCACTTCCTCGTGTAATCACCGCGAAATTCCAGAGGCGTCGCAACAGAAGCGAGCCGCAGACCTTCTCGGTTAGTTACCCGCAGACCCGGGCGATTGAATCAGTCGGGTCTAGCTCCTTGCGTCTTGGATGCCGGGTATGCCCAACGGTGTGTTGAACTGTGTTCGGCATAGGGCCGTCTCCGTCGCAGTTTACACTGGCAATGGGTCCAACTGGGTCCGTGGATGTCATTGAAGGTTTCGTCTGCGGAAGCTCCGGGACGGATTAGCACGGTCGAAGACGAGCAACGCGGATATCGAACTCACGAACGTATCCACACGCATTTCCGTGCCGCCCGATGGCTCCAAAAAAGAGGAAGGCGCAGTACATATCTGGTTGATCATAAACAATCTCCGAGCGCCGCAGCCACTCGATACTTATCTTCTGGCATACGCCGTGTGCAGGGTCGTGGCGGCGAGGTGTTGTCGGGTCGAATCCGGGCGCTGGCCGAAGAATAAAAGGCGCTCAATCAGGTATTAGATATTTTATGAAGAAAAGGCGCATCAACTGGCGGGTAACGGCACAGGTGCGGGAATGTCCTGTTCCTGGTCATGACCGCTAAAGACACAGCCCCAGAGTCCCGCGAAGCGTAGGAGCGCAATGGTCAAAGTCGAGTAACATGCTCGACGTGCGGGTAATCTCCAAAGAGGAGTTCGCTGCGTTCGGTGAAGATAGCGGAAAATTGCGGGGGGTTCGCATTGTCATTGTCTAGAATGCCAACATCACCACTGCCTGCGCTCAGAGCGGAGAGCAGTCATTTATGACGAGTATCACAGGCGCTGGAAGATCGATTTGCATGGAATGCGGGCGTAGGCTCCAAGAGGCGCAAAGATCAGTGCGATATGTACCGTGAGAGCACCAAATATAAAATCACTCAGCTGTAAGATACATGCAGCAATGTTCTTCAAATAGCACTAAATTCACTGCGGGACGGATATTGCTTGTAGCGACCCTGACGAAGAAAGTCGACGGTCTAAGGACGCAGGGACGTGGTGATGGTGAGAAACAAAAGCTCACCTCAAGGAGTCTGCAGGTTAGCGCAGGTCGTCTCTGAAGATTTCTCGTACCATCGGTCCTCGAGGCATGGCACAATGGCAATGCGGGCCCTGAAAATGCCTGACATGATTCCAACCCGCAGTACAGCATTACAATCAAAGACGGCGAGGGAGCGCGCGGCGATGGGGTTGATATCCTCTTGTACCGGACATTCGAAGACGCTCATAGAGCCCCCAATTTACAAAGCATGCATGACCGCGGCAGCTTCGTCGAGGGTCGGCCTTGTTGTAAAAAAAACTGGTTGACCATTTGGTACTGGCGCACTCCGAACTCCCTGGACTGACTTGAATTCAGCTTCTGCAGTCCCGCTCAATAGATCGTTCAGCCATTAGAGCGGCCAGAAATCGGTGAAATGTGGAAAGCGTACTATCCAGCAGAGAATATCGGCTGGTCTGTCACCAAAGATCGCGAAAGGTCTTGTATGGGATTTATCGGCGGGCTCGATACGAGACCGATTGACGAGTGGCTTGCCTGAGCTGGAACCCGCGCCCAGCGGCCTCGAAGACACCGCATTAGGACGTTCGGTAAGTTCCACAGGATCAAGGCACGTTGCCGGTGCCGGTTGCCACTCGCGTCCGGTTTCCCATCAACTCATCTCCCAGACGGCCTCATTCATTCGGCAGAATCCATGCGAAAAAAAAAGACAAGAAACATACCTGTTTGCGGGTACTGTCCAGTAAGCTCGGCTTGGCTTTGTGTACTGAAACGACCGAGGGTGGCGGCGATTTCGTGGCGGTTTCGTACCAAAACAGTCTAAGTAAGAGTAGTTCTTTGGTTCGGCGCAGGAATTCACGATATGCACATTTAGTTCCGTTGGCAATTGCCGCGAGTTGATGGTGATGCCGTTTACAACTGAATTGAACGGGCCCAGTTTTGTGCCCACAGAGATTCGCGGCCCAGAGTTCGCCGCTGTGGTGAACAGCCACTCGAAGCGAGCTTTTTTCCCAGAGCGAGGGAATCGCATTGCTGGATTGAGTTCGATTGGCCGCTTGGACAACCTCTCCAATATTCAAAAACCGGCTGAGTGAGAGCGGAACCGTTAGTCCGAGCGCTACGTCCGTTGCCCTTTATAAGCATGGGCATACTGATCCTCCAACATTTCTAACCCCGATCACCTTCGTTCCCCCTTCACTTACGTTACATGACGCCGTCATCTTCGTTAACTGCTGCTGGTTCGCCGGACTCTCAGTCTGCCCCTCTTTCAGACCGTCCTGAACGCTCTAGAAATGCCAAAGGTAGCCGTCACTCACGCGGTAAAACTTGTCGTTATTCTGACTCACCACCCTAAGCACAAGCACGACACCGCGCTAAGCGGAAGGCGTATATCGAGCAGGTAAGATGTCGTTGTGCAGTACGACATCCCTCGCTTACACAGACGCACACAGCTGGAACAAACAGTAACGAAACTCCAGACCGTCCTGGCTTTGTCACCGGACCAAGTAGCTGCTTTGCCGCCGCCTCTTGTCAAAATCAGAGAGCTCGAACAGGAAAACGAGTTGTTGCACAGAGAATTAGACGAGCTGCGTCGGCAGCTCGAGCAGAGGAACTCACAGCTTCGCCCCGACCTTGGTCGTCGTACTCCGGGTGATGATCGGCGCTCTGACCGCGATGCGAAACGAAGACGATTGACCGACGCCACTTCCGTCTATATGGTGTGTCAGACCAGTCGACGGACACGTTATTCACATCTGAGTGCACCTTTCGTCGCAGGGTTCTAATGTATCGCATAGCCCTCCACCTCCCCTTCTGATACCATCTCCTACGAATTATCAACAAAATAATTCTCAACCACCTTCGGCTTATCCACGACAACAGTCATCGTCGCTGCTCCCTTCGTACGGGTTCAACTATCAAATGCCAAGCACTCCGTCGGGTTCAAGCTCCACATCAAGCCCATCATTCTCGGCGAGTACTCTCTCCATCACAGCCAGTTCTGCCATTCAGCACAACTGCGCGTACTGAGAGCTCGGGATCCTAGTGACGGAATCTCTTGTTTCTCTATCAGCAGCCATCTGACTATGCACCGTCGTCTGCATCCCATCCCCAACATCGCCATCACTTGACGTCAACGCATTCAATGCTGCCCCCGTTTTCACACACGGCAAATCAGTATGAACTCGTCAAGCTTGAGGATGATAATTATCATGTGAGTTGTATCTGTTGCTCGCAAGCTCTATCGTTGAATCCCTATATTTTCAGCAGAACCACCCTGTGTCTCACGGCAATGGTTACTCGACCACTCTGCCTCCGTTCGGGTCTAGTCAGCCTGCTGTCAATCACTGGCAGGCTTACTCGGCAGAGCGAGCTTAACGTCCCGTGTTTCGGTGGCTGGGCCTGATGCTTTCCATTACCCACGAAGGGTCGTATATTTTGCTTTAGATCTGTATCATCTCTTGACTGCTCTGTGCTCTCATGCTCGCTTGTCGCTCTGTTTTAACATTTATTACTGAAAATACTGAAAATGATTCTGTGAGTCGCTGCTGTGCTCATTTGTTGTGTGATCTTGGGTTCGTAGCTATCTCGAAAATCTGAAAAGCCTTGGCTGCTGCCTATAGCTCTTGTCGATTCAGACAATAGCTCACAGGCCATTGAGGCGGTCCATGATTCGTGTGCGTCAACAATGTCTTTCTCTATCTTGAAATCATTCCCAAGCGATACAACGAGGCTGGCTTCCTTCAGCTAACTCATAGCGGCTATAGAATGCAGGGTACCGGGACCGACTCGGACTGATATAAGTATCAACGCTAGACCCATCTTCTCCCGGTCGTCGGGCCGCCCAAACTCTGACAACTTGTGAATTCTCACTCAGGCTGTCTGTAGATTTTGCACAACGCTACGGTCAAACAATCCATACGCTGCAAGATACACTCCGCGGTTAGGCACGATATATACTACTGCGCGGATACAGCGCTTGATGTGCGCTAGAGAGCGCTCCTTGCACTCCGTGGCATCTAGTACTGACGCTGCAGGGACAGCAACGGACGAAGCCGAAGCCTCCAGGCTTGCTTCGTTTGGACTAACTGTCTCTGGCTGTATGTCACCACGACCGTTGTTCAGGGACACGGCCTCGGTGTATTATGGTCCACTTACCGGCTTCGGCATAATTGAACCAGATGGCCGTATTGACCTGTGAGCGACGTCCCAGAACCACTGTATCATATCAGCACGAGATGCCGACGTTTTGCCCCGTTGCCATGCGCATGTTTGATCTGCCCCGAAAGAGGTCCTCGAGCTCGGTGTCAACGAGTCGTCCTCGCTGGTCGCGATCGGTGTCTTTCATTTTGGACCTTCCGTCTACTTGCAACTGATTCCATATTGCTCGGTATTGTCAGCTTCGTCATGGGGCCCGTCGCGTGAATGCGTCGTTGTGACCTCCTGCCGTGCGTCCTGCACGAGTCTTCTTGGGACCGTCGGAGTCCGTTCGGCCTCAGGAAAAATACCACTGCGGCTATCTGCCAATGAGGTGCTCCGTGGGCTCCCACCCACACTGTGCGTCCTTGACCGCCATCTGCTCCAGGTATGTTCTTATGGGCCACGACGTATCACTAACAGCTTGTTTGTAATGCGAAGGAAGGCAATTCCCGACGGTAGAATTACAGTGCGTATTTTTTATGATGATATTCTAGTACTTCGTGCCATATCTACACTCGGCATCACCAATCTCAAGGCTGTACACAGGCCCCAATGTGAGGTACCAACAAGCGTGCCATCCCACCGCACAGAAATATATCTTGTATCCCTTCGTGCAGCCTATTTATGTCGAGGCAGACTTCATTCCTCTCCTCACGTCCTGAGAGCGCGGCAGGCTCGCGAAGCCAGCCTCGAATTCGCGGATCCTTCGCTGCCCAATCACTGCGGTTATTACGGGAGGTGAGGTCATCTCACTGCTCCCGCTATCTTAGGGCTTCTCGGAATATAACCAGATGAGCGCCAGGCATACGTGCCGAGCCAGAGGTCTTCCATCTGCATGGACACACGGATTGCAGCGATGCTGATAATGCTCTATCCGGAGTTGTACATTGGGAATGGCCTCTTGAACAGCATCGACGTCAGAAACTATCTGATTTTGTTCTTAGTGTCATCATGTGGTTATTTCTCGCATTACCACCGCTGTCATTTTCTTCCATGTCTCGCAAGACGCGATATATTATATCGCTGGGTGTCTTCTGATCATGATCGGTTCGTACAGAATAATCGCTGCACAACTTAACTTGCATATCTCCTAGAACTTGACACTGTCTACAAGTTATGTGGCGCGAGTACGATGGGCAACAGAAGACCCACATGAAAACTACGAACATACCCACCAGCAGACTAGTACGGACCCTATACTTGGCGGCATCCGGTGGAACTGTGGCCATCGCGGAGAAGTGGTCATTTCATTTCCGCGCGCTCGGGGAGCATAGAGATCTCGACAGCCGCGGACCATTTCTCAATGATTATCTCGCGCGAATGACCGACCGCGATCCTGCTCTGGATTGACTACCGCAGCCCCTCCCTAGCAAACCGGTGAAGACGAAGTGTCGCGTCCCGTGACCCGAGCAGAGCATGTACTGAACGCGCCACAAAGCGACGCGACGAACACGCGCGCGCAGCCTGGCCACACGACAAAGCGACCAAAAACGGCAAGCCGAAGCATGGCAGGGCCACCTGCCACAATTCGTCATGCCCACTCCTCAACACACCCTTCTACCCACCGACACTACTATGAGTTCTATTCCTGGACGAGCCTTTCAGCAGCAGAGTCGGAAACAGCAAAACCAATCAAATAACAAAGCTTCGGAGTCGCCACTGGCCAATACCACTGTCCACGCCGAACGGCTTATCACTGCATCGCGAGCGAGGAGACCGCTCCCGAAGAGAGCTCAGGGTATACCTTCACATCTTCTCGCATTTTTGACAGCTGCGCTGTCGAAACCGTCGCCCGACAGCGTTCCTTTCCGGTCGAGCGGTTCACAAGGCGTAGAGTCTCGCGAGTCAAGCCGAGCCGCGAAGACTGTCGAGGATGGTCTACAGAAGCCAGCGGAACCTCAGAAAACGCGGATGTGGCATGCTTTGAAGATATCACGAACCTACATCATGTCGCAAACACTTCATTTTGATAGTACGTCCTGTTCTAGGCTCAAGCGCAGTCTATTGGTGATGATCCATGCGAAGCTCTTGCGACTCTGGGGTACGATGGTGGCATGCTTAATCCAACGCTGCTCCGAAAAGGACTGGAGATCCCTAGCGCGGAATATCACGCCTACGCTGCGATTCAGTATCTGTTAACGGAAAGGTCAGCAGGCTGGTTTTCTCTCAATGCGAGACACACCGAACGACACGTCATATCAGGTGTGGCCAGGCATGCGACATAGACCAATTGGTTTCCTCAATCATGGAGCGTTATGTGAGATTCTTCAATGACTGCCAATGACTTACCATTAAAAGCATACAGCTCGTGGAATTGGGTGCGGCTCTCATGGACAGAGTATCTGGGCCACACTTCACCTTTGTCGATCCGAACTTGCACGACAGGGCGGCTATGGTTGCGCAGGCGCTGCGGCTGGTGGAACTGTTTCGGAGCAAGCATATTCGTCGGAGACATATTGTGGTTTCCGTGCGTCCGATTAGTCCTCGCACAATTCCCGATGACTGAATAGCCTGCCAGATCCCGGCCACCGAAAAGGGCATCAGAGCCGCGCGACAGCTCGAAACCGAGTATTCAATACGAACGAACCTTGTGCTAGTGTCTAGTTTCGCTCACGCGGTCGTCTGTGCGGAAGCTGGGGCAAGCTCACTAACTTTTTCGTACAATCATGTGAGTCGCGTACCTTCCCTTACGGACATGTCAATCACTTATGGAGGCGAAGTGTTTCAAGGCTCACCTGATGCTCGGCGATAATGCGAAGAGAAGACCCGATGAACAGCAAACCTTCGCAGCGCGCCGGGTAATAGAGGAAATTCAAATGACTGCGGCGTTCTTGAAATTGCATAAGCTAAGGACACAACTGGTGGTTGATTACATCCCGATTGTGCGTATCAAGTATCTCTGTCTCGTCCAGCGAGACCAGGGCATCAAACCTTCACTTTAGGAACACCATCAAGTCATGCAATCGTTCCGAGGAGTCGATTGCGTTGCGATCGGACACCGGTTGTCGGATAGAACTCGAGCGTCGACTCTCTCGCTCTTCCCAGAACTGCCAGAAGATGCACAGGTCAAACAACGTGCGACAGCAGAGCAGTATCCAACATCCTACCTGTCCGGAGAGGAAGGATTCCTCATGGCGATGTCAGCCGAGATGCGCTCGCTTGCTCGGGTCACTTTGACTACGGGTCTCGACGCGATGCAGAGGGACATGCATGAAGTCCGGCAAGTCGTTTTCAAGGCACTGCAGTTTGAGCTGCACATCAGCGCTCTGGACGAATGGGAGCTCGCGGCCTTGTACGTCGAGGATCTCCCTGGATACGGCGAAGACGAGACGCAAGGCGCAAAGGCGGCCGAAGTCGCTAGAGCACGAGAAGCAAGACGGGACCACGTCGGCTATCGCGTCCTCTGGATGGATTGGGAGCCGCTGAGACGCACAGACGACGGACTTTCTGCTATCGATACGGCGGAGAGCGGGCTTCCAACGCCACAGGCGCACGGACGAACCATCCGCAGTGACGGCGATTGTATTGATTCGGAGTCGGCCATCACTGGTACTCCTGTCGGAAACGACACGGTGCCATGCCCTTCCGAATTTTCCGACAGTCCTGTCAGCGAGGTGAGGCAGGGATTAAGCAATGATGGCGAACCAGAGCAATGCAGAGCAGTCGATGATGTCTTCTAATATGCGCGCCGTGTATTTAGATTGTACCAGTACCATGGTCTGTGACGGGGACGTTTAAATGACCAATTTGTGATGGCAAAGAAACATGAACGTCTACCTCTAGAAGGCTCTATTCCTGTGTAACTGCTTCGACAAGTTTCACAGCGCGGCAAAGCTTTCATGCATACTTTGCACTGGTGAACAGATCAGCAGGGGGTGAGCAGAATTTTAGTAAGGCTCGGGATGCAGCGAGAAGATTCGACATGCGGACACCGCCTGGTCAGAAGCTTCTCGACAGTGGCAACAGAAGATAGCAACTATTAGCAAGTTTTCCCCAGGCGGTGTACTCCGAATTTCCGCAGACAGCCATTCCGCGCAAATTGGGTCACGCAGTTGCAACGGGGCGCTTTGCGACGGCCCTGGGTCTACGATTGTATTACGGCAAAAGGCGGATCTCTAAGGCGCTTGATTCGGCTTCAGAGGCGGCCTTCTTCCTGCTGAAGGCCGTCTCTGGAGCTAAGATGACCGGCCGGGGTAGTGCATTGATAAGATCTCTGCTCACCAGTTGACATGCGGAAGGCTGCTATGCCTAGTCGAGGCAGATTGGGGTAAACGCTCAGCCTTCGCGAACAGTCGCACCGTGTGGTATGATGGAGTTTAACGCCGTTGAACCGAGAGAAGACCACCTGCAATAGACTTCATGGGACAGCGTAAGCCCACGGGGTTGAAGTTCACATTGAATATTGTCAATCTTGTGGATAACAAAGGACAATATTGCGGATGAAGAGGGAGGCGGATGTCCAACACAATTCACTAATCATTAGTGCCTCAAAGTTGAACATCGGGATGGTCAAAGGGGAAGATCGGCGTTCGACATTCGATGTTCACGTTGGACATAGGCACATATGCGGTTATGTCGCTCATCTCAGGACTACGCACACAGGTCAGCATTTCATATTGAAAGAAATGTGAAAGATCCTTCTCAACGTATGTTGGTGCGTAACTGGGTTCAAGGAGTCGTCCGGACTTCCGCACCAATCCAGACAATGTCCGCTGTGAAATGGGAATCCAGAGTTAACTCAACGCATGGCACGGAGATCCTCCATTTCTGCCAAGGCGGTACTAACCCATGATACATAGCAGCCCAGACCCCATAATGTGGGCGGTTCTAGTGCCCCAGAGACAACCATCCGGCACTGCGGGTAAGATAGGGTGCCTACCTGTTTTTAATTGTGTTTTCAGCGGGTTCTTATTGATTGGTCACGCTGTACAACCTGCCGCAGATGACTGAGAGCGAGACAAATATGTGATAGGTTGGATTGATCCAGGAGAGACTGACGTAACTCACCGATGTTTACTGCCGAAAACAAATCAAAGGGACCACTGTGCACTGTACTGCTTTCTGGATCTCTTTTCCAGTACGCTGCAAGGACAAGACCGAACCCATTCCTACATCGAGAAAGCGCCCTGGATTCGGCGTCAGTGGACGACCAAGAATAGGAATTGGTATACATAAAACTCCACCGTTGGTAGCACGAGAGCTATTATGGGAGCACAACCGAAAGAGTGTATCGAAGCGTAGAGGTGAATGGTTCCATTGCTTGAAAATGTTTCGGAAAAGGATGAAAGATGCGATCATCGTGGTCGCAAATTTCCCGCCGACATTGCAAATATGGGTCCGGCATTGAAGCACTAGCGGAGAAGTAACGATATGATTGGAGATAGTCGAGCGTCACCCGGCTTTGTGCCTTGGCCCGTACAGATAGCACTGGTAGTTGAGGGGTCCAGTGGAGCGATAGAAATGCACGTACCGGACAGTGAGCCGATGGAGCGGAAGACTTGGAATCCACACATGAGGTTGAATTGCGTGGGGCACCGGTTAGAATGTTCGTTCCTCCGGAGATAATTTGTGGATGTCAGATGGATAGCACATTGTATGGTCTTCAGGCAATCGTCCTCGAGCGACTAAATCAAGGACGGTGAACAATTTATGAAATGAGATGACAGTCCTGCACGAAGGAGCGCTGCGTATTGTTCTGTCAAATTTTGGTCAACCTGATAGTAGAAAAACACGACGGATCGCTTGTAAGCGGCGCCTTACCTACAATGATCCGCCTTGAAGTTGCAAGCAGCCAGCAGACTCTAGCTCGTTATGGTAGCTCATTACGGAGCTCCAGGTATCTTTCCAAGACGAATAAACCTTGACACACCAGGCTGCCTGCCAATTCTTGCAATTGTAGTGGCGAGTAAAGACATATACAATTTGCAATCTAGCGATCCTTTGTGAACTGACTCCTGGAGATGATTTTGATGGAGAGCGGAGTCCAGTACTTACTTTTGGATCGTCGTCGCTGAAATCATCTGGCAGACCGACGATCGGATCTGAGATCGTGTGTAGTGCATCAAGCCCTGATATGGTAATCCCGCCTACCAGCGCCACCCCACGAAGCACCGAACTGAGCTCACCGTCAGAAACAGTGAGCTCAACACCTCTCGCCATGTTTGAGCCCTGTTGCAATGTTCTGTTCAATTATCCCCTCTTTTACCGCTGCAGAATAGTCACGCGGCGTCTGTCTGCCTACATTTCCTGCTGCACTTTGGAGTACGTCAACCTCTTCGGCCCGCTGTCGTCTCGGGAGACGACAAATCCAGTGTTGAAGAGCGAGCATAAAGCAGACCTGAATGGCCTGAGTTTATGATGTAAGAGATTCCGAGTTGTTTCCGTTCAGTTTCCGTCGCACCTCTAAATTTGTGCGCACGTTGAGCATGAGCTCCATGCATTGAACTTGTCAAAGACGCCTGAAACCTGTAACGGCTGCCTACTTATATGATAGGTCGGTGCTCTGTAGGAGAAATTGATCACAGCGATAGCCTACGCAAGTATAAAGAGTCGTTGTCGGTATGTGCCTGTGTCGCAGGATGAACCCAAATACGGTGCATGCTCACCTGGGTGGGTCGTGATTGTACAGCGATGCCTGTCAGAAGTCTTTGAGAGTGCGCGTACATATATACATATAGGAGGGTAACAGGCAAGGCCAGCAGGTCGCGAGTGGCAAGTCGTTCAAAGCGATCATCCCGCCTCTGCATCGACCGCGACCATGACACATCGGAAACCGAAAGGCGCCAAGACAGAGAGCAGCAAACCTGCGCAGTCTGTAGAGGACGAGGCGTCCCCCACGTCCTTCTTCCCGTTCGCCCGCTACACCTCTGTCGTCGGTGTGCACACGAGCCTGCTCGCGTTCACCACACTCTTCCTTCCCCGAACCTCTTTCAACTTCCTCACGAATAGGTCAATCTCGGCGTTGAGGCCCAACACACTTCAGGTGTTGACGGGGAACCCCCTGCGGACTGTGCTGTGGATATGCGCTGGAACGCTGCTCTTGCAGGGATGGTGGGCAGGTTGGTTGAGGATCTGGATGCTGGAGGCGAAGAGGGTCACCAAGGCCGATAAAAGCGCCGCGGAAACGACAAAACAGAAGTTCGAGCGCAAGCAGTGGCATGACCAACGGATTATGGTGAGTGCCAAAGCCCTTATTCAGAACCTCTGGTGTTCATTTCTCGGGTCTCCAGGCCTTTGGGGATGCGGCGGTCACCTCGCTGACGGCGTCCGTCATGTTCTACGTCCTCATTATTCTGTTTGGAGCACCGATTGCTAGGTATGTGGGCCATCCTTTATATGCTCGTGTCGCTCTCAGAAACAACACACCCTAGTCATCCATTACAGACATACTCCCTTGCCTACCTACTGGCGCTTCTCACCGTCTTCACGCCAGCATTCACCTTAGGCCGCCCCTCGCTAGGTTTGGACTCAGAATCCTTTGTGGTGAGAATGACGTGGATTCGTCTGTTCGCTGAGTTCTCGTGAGTTTTTTGACCACACTTCCCAATATGCTGTCCTAACCCTCTGTGCCTCTGCAGGGTAAGAGGTCCAGTAGACAGAGCGCTGGTGTATCCAGCTGTCGGCGCGGTGCTTGGGTGCTGGTCTGGAGCGATCCCCATTGGCCTCGACTGGGAGCGGCCGTGGCAGGTGCGCATATTCATGAGTCATCCCGCGGATTCACGATTGTCGCTGACATGCTGTGGACGCCTTAGGCATGGCCCCTCACACCGGCCTTCGGTGCGATGTCTGGCTACATCTTAGGCTCGCTAGCAGCGTTGACGGTGAGCGGCATCAAGGAGGGTCTCACAGTAGATGCTCTACAGCGGAAATCACGGCCAGTGCAACGTAAACAAATTGGCACCAAGCCATGATGTACCCTCGAATTTCGCTCGCTCTAGCTGCTCCATACATCATACATCTCCGTCTACTTATGTATTCTATTCTGATCTAACTTAGCAGCGCGCGTTATGAGATCACAGCTCGCAGGTCCCCGATTGAGTTCGTCACGTAGTCTGGCACGGTAGGCGACGGGTTCGGGCCTGTGATCTCCGACTCCTGGGTGATCCCTGTGGTACCACATATCAGCACGGGTCTCTGACATGAAACTCTTACAGTACCTGTCAGCACCAGCAGAGTTGCGAGGCCGCCGTTCTTCCCGAACTCGATGTCGGTGTTCAGCCGATCGCCGACCATGATGGTGCGCTTGGGATCGAAATTATGCCTATACGGAGCTATCAGCACTCGCTTTTATTGATGCTAATGCAACGGCGTTCTGCTCACTTCGCCTTGATGCAATCGAGCATGGTCGCCGCAGGCTTCCCGATGCTGATCGGGTCTTTCCCCAGCGCGAACCTGAGCGGTGCGCTGATCGACCCTGCCCCGGGCAGCAGGCCCTCGGCAGTGGGGTACGTGCTGTCCGTGTTTGTCGCGAGGAACACGCAGTCCTGGTTGCGCAGGAGGTAGTTGAATGCCTTCGAGAGCTTGGTGTAGTTCACCGCGGTGTCGAGCCCGCACAGCACGGCGCCGACGCTTGGATCGGGCGTGAAGGAGGCAAGCGAGAACGAGCTGAGCGTGCAGTCGGCGGGGTCCTATCGGTGCAGGATCAGACGACGCATTAGACGTGGTCGGGAAGGTTGACACACCGTCCCGCCGAGGAACGATATGCCCTCGTCGCGCAGCTCGTCCTCGAGCCCGGACATGCCGATCACGTACACCTTCTTGTCCTTCGGCAGCTTCAGCACGGAGGATATGTACACCGCCGAGGCGAATGCCGATCCGAAGATCTCATCCTGCGCAGCCTCAGCAAGACAACGGACTGGACGGCCAGGCGCACGGCCTACGCACCACATGCGCCTCCACGCCGAGCTGGTCGAACTTCTTCTTGTAGTTCGCGCGCGACTTGGTCGCGTTGTTCGTGACGAAGAGCACGGACTTCTCTAGTCATGAGAGACACGGTCAGCAGCGGCTCGGGCGCAGCCAGCAGAGGCCGTACAGCGGCACAAGAGATGGGCCGGGACACATACTACGATTCCGGAGGAGGTGAAGGACCTCCGGCACGCCCTCGACTAGACGGTCCCCTTGCCAAAGCACACCGTCGCAGTCGAAGAGCCAGGTGTCGTACTTGTCTAGCAAGCTCTCATAGTCCGCCGTAGAAGTGAGACGGGTAGCCATTGAGGTACAGCCTGGCAAGATTAGATATTCGCAGCAGATGGTTCGTTCAGTAGTGTTCAGTCTGCAGATGCGACTGGCGCAGCCCGTGCACGTCGACGAAAGGGTGTGAGTCGTCGATACTTATACACGGCGGCACTATTCTGCGGCCGTCGGAGATGCGCACGCACTTATCAGATAAGATGGTCTTCAGGTGTACTTGAAGGACAAGCTTAAGTCGAATCAAGGCCATCCTGGCTATCGAGGAAAGAGATCACACAACACCCGTAATACACTGCATAATGACTTCATCGGTCATGGTTTTGTTGGTCATGAATCGGCAGTATACATGCATGCATAGCACGAGCACGAGGGATCGTTGCAATATGGAAGGAAAGCCCGTGAACGCAGGAGAGCAGGGCGAAGAAAAAGACGTTCTACTTCCTTCCGGGAGTCTGCTGCGACTTGATCACCTTCTTGACGATCTTCGCCTCCTCCACCAGGAATGCCCGCAGAATGCTAGCGGAGGATGTCAATAATCGAGTAGGAAGACACGATAATAACACTCACCGCTGCTTGACACAGTCTCCACATCTTGAGCCGCCATATGCTCTGCGAACGGTTTTCTTCGTCTTCGAGACGGTGGCGTACTGACGCGGCCGAAGGGCAATGATCTAAATAAATAACGGAGAAGCACTGTCAGCACGGATGAGATGTTCTGAGTGCGTAAAACGTACGCCGGGAAGCGCAATACCACAGTCACCGCACTTCGGGGAGGTTGCAAGCTTTTTCAGATGGTGGTAGACAAGCTTGCCTCCTGGTGTCTTTACCACCCGTCGGCGGTTAGAGGTGGTGTTGTAGGGGGTACGCTTGCGGAGGGTGACACGTTGGGCCATTGGTGTGACTGGATGCTAACATCAGTTTGAGATCGTTGCGGGGGGATGGTACAGGCAGCATAAAGGACCACTCCTCCAAGACAACCGAAATCCCTCTTCGTGTTACTTCTGAATCTCGTATCCCGGCAGCACCAGTTTCTGCCTGGCCTTCCTCACAGCATTGTCCTGGGACTCCGGTAACATGAGATTGAATCAAACAGAGACTCACGTTGTAGGGACCGGGACTATCTTCCTATCTACAATTTCTTTGAACACTCCTGCAGCACCGAACGAACAACGTGCCGACGTACCTTGGTCTTGAAGTTGCTGAGCCCGACGCGGATATACAGGCTTGATGTGGTAAACAAGCCAGGTTGTGTGGCTGAGGAACTAGACAGTACCCGGCAATATCCGGTGTTGTTAAACTTACGCCGCTACGATGCCTCTTCGAATTACACTAACCCCAAGCCCCATTCTCGAATCTCGTTGGACTCGTTGCTGCTTTGATCTCCTAATAATTGGGTGTTTCTGAGCTCTAGATCTACGTGTGCTTCTGTATCTTAATCTTTCAATGCTAATGTCGTTCGGATTTCAAGTCACCTTGGATATTCACATGTCTCAGTATGTATGGTCAGTTTCATAACACTTCCACAATCCTGTTCGTGGGCTCCATGGCCGATCATAGCTGTCGCCGACCGTAGTGGACATCTCGGGTATGTTGGATATAACGCCGCACTTACGCTGACCTCTTAATGCAGGGTAGTATTGTGCGAGAATTCCCGGGGCATGTGTCGCTTAGCAGTCGCACAATATTTACCCGTGGGCCTTGCCATTCATGCCTGTCTTCTCCATGTCTGTTCCTGAATGCAATGGCCTCCTAATACATCTCACTCGTATCACGACATCGTCCCAAGTACACAGGTGGAACCAAACAGGACATCATATTTCGCTCGTCTAGCAACGCGTATGCATGATCACTTGGGTCTATGCAGTATCCCCAACTAAACATGCCTCAGGATGTTGTCAGGATGAGCTCGGGAGTCATACGCATCACCGTGGTCAAACCAGTGCTCGTTTACACAGATGTATCGATCAGAGGCCGCCGCTACAATGTTTCCATGACCCTTGGTAAAATCTTGAGTGGCCAGCTAATACCAGAGCTCTAGATCTGCTTTTCATCTTATCCTTAGAGCCTTACAATTATTTACAGCATTTTCAGAAAACGTTGACGTGCGCCACTTTTTTTTCGGCATGTGCGCCCGGCGCCTACCTCGACTGCGCCTTCAACCTCTCCCGGCGTGCACTTAGCCTACCATTGAATGTGATGCCAGTGGAAGTACAGGGTGGACAGAGGACTTGAGTACTTAGATTCTCTATGTATTTCAGTGGTGAATTCTGTATGTATAACCCCAAACATGCTATGTAGGGTCTGGTATAAAAGCAGCCTGAGGCTCGAAGTTGCCTTATTTAGGTGTCGGCAGCCAGTATCGCCCAAAACAAAAAGTGGCGCACGTCAACGTTTTCCGAAAACGCTGTAATGGTTCCAAACCGCTCTGTGACATCGCGACTGTAGCGCCCACTTTACATCCCGTCGCCTGCAGGCTGACGTCCGGCGCTAAGTCTCCTTTCATTCCGTTCTCCACGTCGTGCAAGCATCGGCGACGCCTCTTTCTGTACTTGTAACGACCCCGAACTGATACGCTCACAGCATGAGTACAAGACCCCCACCACGAGGTCTGTTCATTCATGTTCAGTAGAGAGGAAGCATACTCATGCCGCTTCCGGGCCGTGCCTGTTCACGCTGTCCTGTAGCTGGGAGCTATTCCGTCGTCTCGCGCGTGTACAGTTCCAACCTTCGGCCTATTGTCATCGTCAGTGAGTCCGCCGCTTGCCCGTCCTGTTGAAGCTGTGATACCGACGTGGTTCGCCAGTTGGCGGCATCAGCGCGATATGGTCTCTCATATGGTGAGTCTGTTCAATTGGCACGGCTGTAGATATTGATGCGAGTGCCGTGTACAGGGCGGTGTGTGTTCTAATCCAGGATGCATAAGAGGCATATCACTGAATAGCCACTCGGTGGTCAGGTCGGCGCGTTTGAGTCCATCAGTGTAGACAAAGACCGTGAGTTTCGCGTTATGTCCGCCCATGCGTCCGCGGTGACATCTGTCGCTGGTCACTATAGATGGCCAGACGAAGCTTGCGACGTTCGCAATTGTGCTCGGCTCAATATACATCGCAACATGTGCGATCGAAATATTTGGCGTGACTGCTGCCGCGACAGTGCGTACTTCGAACTGAAATCTGCGGGGGCGAGACCTGACCTCTGTGCAGCAAAGGGCCACGTTGATTAGAATTTATGCCTTGCTGTCGGTTGTTGGTTCGTTCTCGATCGTGGGCGCCGCCTTGATGAAGGTCATCATCCATTTTCTACTCAAGGTACGCCTGATACCGTTCACATTGACTCTCGTGCCCACGCGCAACCTTTGCAGAACGACTTGATATCAGAATGCGAGCAAGTTGTCCAGGGGAGCACAGTGTACTATGTGAGTTGCACCCATGACCACTCACGGACGTCTGAACGAACCAGCCACAGCAATTCGGTCTGTGGGGCCCAACATACAAGGACAAGCTCACAGCAGAAGAAGCAGTCCCATGTGCGCAATGCATCCCAGACCTCCTCCCCGTCTCCACGTTGAAGCTTTGCTCCGCTAGATTGCAAGGACGCGTGGAACCACGACTCCTTCGTCGAGATCATCTCCCTCATCCTAGAGATAGGTGCGTGCGCCTCATTCTGCGCTGCCCCCCCCCCCTAACCCGCCCGCAGTCATCTCCGCATGCTTTACCGCAATCGCGTTCGCGTACTACAACCAAGCGCTGGACCCACGCACGCCGCCAACGTCTCGCGCATGCCCGTCGCCACCGGCGACGGCGCATACCCGCAGCACTACAACCCTGCGTACCTCTCGTACGACGCCCCCGCACAGCCGTACGCTGTACCCCAGTACGACCCGCCCCCGGGCCCGCCGCCTGCGGACGACTACGACACTGCAAAGCCGCCTGTGTACAGCGAGGAGCACGGCTACGGCGGGCCTGCCGGCCGGTATGGTGCGGAAAAGGACGACAAGGACGACCCGTTCGCGGACTTTGAGGGCGCGGGCGGGCCGCACAACCAGAACCACGACGCGCTGGTGTGATGTGATGCACTCGGAGAAATGGAGAAATGGACTTGCTTGCTTCCGTTCTAGATTCTCGCTCGTCGTTGGGAAAGGTCTACTAATTGGCTAGGGAATTAGGTTACAGCCCCCGTGTCTTGCTTGTGTCGTGGCCCGAACACTGGTATTTGTAGAATGTATTATCTGACTTATTTCAATGACACTGACGACCCGCACTTATCGCCACGCAATTGTCGAATATCTGCCTCGAGCAAGGTGCAAAATTCAAATACCGTGGTGATTCAGAACTTTGTGTCCAGGTCAACAGTGAAAGTACAGCTTCAGTACTAGACGGAGAAATGGCGGCAGATAGAATCATCTCTTCAACGGTCATTGATGTCGTCTCGAAGTCTCGAAGACAAAAGATGATATGGTGCAGGGCAGAAAAGCCCGACAATTACACAAGCAAGTCGACCAACGATACAAACCCACCAGCGGACGCAAACAACCCAAGCAGCCAAAGAGCAAAGACGACGGACAGACGATATAGAACAGCAATAAAGTAGATGCTAGTTTTGCGCCGATAGTGGACACTGATCCATATATATATATATGGGTTGAGGCTCAGTGCCAACGTCAGGTAAGGACATCACAAGCCAAATGCGATAGCACCGACGGCGGCGAGGCCGGCAAGCGCGTTCACACCGTGCGACATAGCAGCGTTGGTAGAGGTGGTGCTGCAGGGGACAGGTCAGACGTAAAAGCAACCAACAAGCGGAGATACACATACGGAGAGGAAGCGCTGGACGAGCTAGTGGACGAGTGTGAAGCCGAGCCGGAGGACGAGCTGGACGGCGCAGTAGAGGAGGGGGTGGAGCTACCGCTGGTAGAGGCGGGGCTACTCAAGGTGACACCCTAAATGACCATCAGCACGTCACCCAGCATCACAAGAGACGGAAGACTCACCACAGCGGCACATAGGGCCACGGCGGCCTGCTCGGCCTCGGCGAGGTCAGACCCAGTGCAGGACGACGTGATGCAAGAGGTGACACTGTTGACAAAGGCGGAGCTGTTGCACAGGCACGTATCGTCGGAAGCGCTGCAGCTTCCGAGGTCGGCGTTCTCGATACACGGGTCAGCGCAGCCTGAATATTGAAAAAAAAATCAATGCGTGTGCAACACACGGCAGCTATGAAACATACTGGGGAGCGACTGGCGCCTCAGCAGGCTGCTGGCAGACGCAGAGAGAGCGGACAGGGCGACGAGGGCGATGGCGAAACGCATTGTGGTTGGTAAAGATTGAGAGCGCTGTTGCCTTTAGAGGATCGAACGAAGGGGGCGGGCAACGGGCGAGGCGATGCTGGTAGTAACTCAAAGGAGGAGTTGCTGTGGAGGATGTTCAACTTGGAGCCTTTATACGCGCCCATTACTCCTGTCGCTTAGAACCCAGACGGGACCCACAAACAAACCGACTGTTTGGGTTCGCCACATGTGCGTCCGCAGGCCCCCTGATTCTTCGCACTGTTCCTGGGGATGCATCGCTATAGACCACGGGATCCGTGCGCCGTCTGTTGTTCTCCAGGGCATTTGTAGGCAACAATAAAGAGGCGCGGTGGACAGAAGAATAGACGGCGCATAATGGAACAGGACTGAAAGGGACTCCTATTGTCGGACAGGACCTGGAGGTGCCAAGCCGTGGCGACAATGACTGCCTTTCCCAGCGGTGATTCCCTTGTAAATGCCGCGTTTCGTCAATTTCGGCGATGCCCGGGCCGCTGTACAGTACCCCCAGCCACCAAACCTTGTTCTCAGCCACCGCCTGCAAACACACCCAAAGAAACGCCGAATTGCCGCCACAGACACAGTCAAGCTCACCGACCTCCACATATTCAAGCAATGGTGTGTGGCGACGGCTCTATGCCTCCGCGTTGCTGACAGTACCATTGCTTTACATCAGGCCCCCAAGACTGCCACGAAAAAGGTACGCATCGCGACATGGTCCATCGCGAATCTATATTCACCGTAAATTCCCTCTGCGCGCATCGTTCTCCGCTATACAGACTGGCAAGACGCGCTCTGCCCTCCAGGATGTCGTGACCCGCGAGTACACGATCCACCTGCACAAGCGTGTGCACGGTCGCTCGTTCAAGAAGCGGGCCCCATGGGCCGTCAAGTCCGTCGTTGACTTTGCGCAAAAGGCGATGGGCACGACCGACGTCCGGGTCGACCCCAAGCTCAACCAGGCGCTGTGGGAGCGGGGCATCAAGTCGGTGCCTCACAGAATACGGGTCAAGCTTGAGCGTGAGTGCTTTGCGTGCCTATCCCTGTAGTTCGACATGTTCATCTGTGATATCCAGGGAAGCGCAATGACGAGGAGAATGCGAAGGAGAAATTGTACACGTACGCAAGCTATGTCGTCGTAGATTCGTTCAAGGTATGTTTTCGTGGATGATTGGCATTGTGATGTATGTGTTGATGATCTGCATCGTAGGGTCTGGAGACAGTAGTTGTCGATGCCGAGTAGACGTCACGTCTCATCCACCTCGACCGTGGGGACTCGGGTGAGCGACGAGGTTTGTTCATCCGGGGTTCTGTGGCTCGCCTCATGTCCGCTATGCATCATTCACCACGCTCTACGCCTGCACTATTGTTCTATGTTATGCCGAGCAGACAAAAAGGTTCACTTCGTTTTTGAAGCTGTAGACGTTGTATGCCGTGTGCACGCTGTGCTCAGTACTGTCCTCGACTCCAATACCTTGCAAATTCTGACCTACGCAGAAATTTCATCGATCAAGGACAATTGGCAGGAAACCGATCCATTTATTTTGACCCGAGCATGGCTTTTTCATCGGACTCCTAGTTGGCATAATACTCCAGGTCGTGCATTTAGCCTCGATTGTCCGACGTTTGGTATCTGAACACGTCGTGATATCTCGCGCGCAACACACGTAATCGAGACAGTAGGTCGTGTACGTTGGCGCACCAAGGACGCTCTCGCGACGATGTCCCGTGTTGAACCGCATAGAAGACCTATCGAAGTCCCAAGCCCCAAAAGTTTAGAAGATAGATACCGCACCGAGATACAACGGAATGACATTATAGCCGGTTCAAGTGTCTATCGTGTCGGACCTTCACCGCTTCGGCCTTTGTCGACTTGTTCGACATCCGCTCCCAGATCGGGTCCACGTCCGGCCCGTCGAGGTCGCCTGCGCCGTCCCATCCCCAGCACCACACTGCGGACCGTCAGTGTCCCGAACCGCACAGTAGGAAAGGACAACTCACCGTAGTCGGGCCCAGGAACAAATTCCAGCTCGTCGCTCTCCTCCTCGGTGAAGAGACGGTCGTGTGGACCAAACCATGCGCGGTCCTGCGGGTCCGTCCGCGGATTGTCGGGCAGCCCGCCCAGGCGGACGTAGCCGCGGATGGACGTCAGGTTGCGCCGCGGCGGGTGGATGATCTCATACACCCGCTGTATACGTGTCAGCAGGCGGACGCGGAGACAGCACGGGAACACGCACGCGGTCGTACGCGAGCTTGACGCGGGGCACCATGAGGATGCGGCCGTAGCCCGCCTCCCAGTAGTCGTTGCAGATCAAGCTGCACTCGCTCGCGGAGCACTCGCCCTCGAGGATGCGGGCCATGCGGAAGCGCACGTGCGGCGGCGAGTAGAACGGCGCGGGGTCGAGGATCGCGATCCCGTTCCAGCACGACTGCACCTGGATCGGGAGGTGCCGCTGGAAGCGGTCCTGCGACGCGCCGTGGTGCATGATGCTTTCGAACGGCGCGTTCTCTAGCGCGGTTCCGTTGATGTCACGCGCGACCCAGTTGTCGTAGAACACGGGCGAGCCCTGTGGGGGAGCCGCCGCGTCAGCGACGAGGTGTATGGGAAATCGCGAGACGTACGAGGTCTTCGTGGAACATGTAGTCCGCGGCGCAAGTGATGCCCGCGTTGTTCATGCGGCTTTGCCAGATGAGCTCGAGCAGGTCGTCGACGCATGGTAGGACGTCGTTCATGAAGATAATCGTGTCGAAATACTCGTTCTCCGCGTCGCGCAGCTCGTGCAGCGGCACGAACGCGGCGTTGCGCACCTCGGCGAGATACTCTATGCGGTGGTTGAATGCACCGCGTGTACGCATGGATGTGCGAATCATGACGCGCATGCCGACAGACCGACAAAGCGCGTCGAATATGCGGAGGAGCGCCTTTGTCTGGTCCGTCGAGCCGTTCTCGTAGATAGACACGTACACGTTGTGGTAGCCGAGGATAGCGGCGACGCGAAAGAGGGTTGCGAAAAGGTCTGGCACCACGTCAAACGAGTTATACAGGTTGATTGCGAAGAAGTACTTGTGGCTGTCTGGCGCAAGTGAACGAGGCACGAAGTCTCCCTCGGCGCCGGCACCGAGCCCAAGGCTCTCCAGCCAGGACGAACTCGAAGGTGACTGGTGACCAATGAGTGCAGAATAGCGCTCCTCTGCTTGCTCCTTGTACATGGACTGGGAATTGCGGGTACACTCCTTCGTGTAGTGTGGAGAGAGGGATGTCAGAAGCTCCAGCACCCGGAACCGCTGCTCGAGAGTAGGAACGGTCATGACATGTCGTGAGGGTATTCGACTGGCCTGGTATGCTGGTGCACGCCCGCCTCTCCATGGACCCGCTGTCGATGGCTGCAAGCGGATGAGTGAATGAGAAGCTGGGAGAACTCGAACTTACGCTTGTGGTGAGAAACCTAGCTACGAAGAGACCGAGAAAAACCCCGAGAGAAAGTGAAACCCACGTCGGGAGCCGTTTGAATGGGTTGGAGCTTTTTGCCTGCATATTGTGGGTTTCGCTGCAAGAAGACAAGATGTCAACACTGAACCAGAAGGTAAACGGGGTCTAGCTGCAACGGATGTATATCAGGCCTGCGGACATTCATTCCTCAGCCTAGGGCGATACTGCAGTATGAAGCAATGATTCTGTCGTAGTCCTAGAACAGTCAGGAGAGATTGTACTGCATGGTTCGACATGGGCACCGCTGCCACCATTGTGAATCTTTTAGATGCTTCAGGTCCATAATATTGTCGCTGTTAATATACCCTAGTGATGGTCAGGGTGCAGCCAGCGGATCGCCAGCGTCCTTGCTACCCGCTGGTGCACCCTGAGTACACGGGCCGACGATGTGTATTGCCGTACCTTCTCACTGCCGTGCAACGATCTATACTCGTCTCAAAACTGATCTCCATGAGAGGACGAAACTTTGGAAATATCCCCAAGCAACCATTTGTCCACAGGGATAACCAAGTACTCACCTCACCTTGACCTCGTCCAGCAGAACGTGTAACAGATTGATCAGGCGCGAAAAGCGCTACCTCCGGTGTGACAATTCCGCGCTGCCAACAACAGCGAAAACGACGTTGGGGTCCTTGGTGCCTTAGACGCGTGGATGAGGGGGCCAGGGGATGACAGGATGAACGGATAAATGGCGGGGAGCAAAGGCCGACTCCAGCCAGCTCCGGCAAAGCGCTGAGCTGTCGGCTAGTCCCTTCCTCTCGACGACCACCTCTCCGCCGCCGCCAGCAGCGTCGTCGTTGTGTGCATGCAACGGCGCCCAGGAAAAGCACACGCCCACATATCTCCCCCGCTCGGCCCTGCGCGAATGGGCTCCGATCCAGAAAAGGCCCCCTCTCGTTTGAATCAGAAAAGCCTCGGTGTCACCAACCGCATATGGCTCATTCTCGCCCTCTTTCTCGCCCTCGTACTCTTCACGCGATCCATCCTGCCCTCTGACAGCTCTGCACCTCGACATCGCACGCTGTATGCGGATCTGAGGCCGAAGAATTACTTGAATGTGTCGGCGTCGGACGCCAACCCTTTCCCGTTCTGTCCTGCACTGGGTCCAGGCGACGAGCTAGCCGCCAAGTACGACCCTGTCACTCTTTCCAAGACCCGATTCCACACCGGAAGCGGGGCACGCGTGCAGCGCGTCATTAACAAGGCGTTGGCGGGACTTCCGGTTACCATCAGCGTACTCGGTGGTTCTGGTGAGTACTATTTTTGGACATTGATTTCATATTGTGTCCATGCGCATATATCTTGTGCAATGTTGCTTTCCTGTATTCAATCAACACAATGAGGCCATATATCTCGCGTCCTACCCCGCATTTCCTGGACATCGTGCAGACATGTTGCGAGGACTGTTTGCATGTTCAGTCGAGTGGAAGAGCTTTCTGTGTATTTTTGTGGTTTTCCGTTGCGCGATGTCAGATTGCACTGCTATCATTCCCGCATAGTCGCGTTACATGTATGTTTGTTGTGCTTTCTGTTCATCGTGCTGAAATAAGTTCTGAACAATCGGGTGTGGTTTGGTTATTTTGTGTAGTCGGCACATTTTCGACCTCTGAAATGGTTTGAACTGACCCCTCTTATTGACTTCTCCAGTATCCGCTTGCCACGGAGCTGGCGATGACCCACTATCTCCACAATGCTACCCTTCGCGATTCTTCAATTGGTGGAATGGCGTGTTCCCCCATCCTGCGTCCGAGTTGACAAACGGCGCGATGCGGCGCACTAACTCGGCATATTTTGCGTTTTGCAATGGGCACCACATCCCGGATATTGCAGACCTCGTCATCGTTGAACTCGACGTGGATGATGCTAAGTTGGTCTTCCGCCCTTGCAATACTGCCAACCACTGACCAGTGTCTTCAGTGAGTCAGTGGCAATGGAGGAGTTCGAGCTCCTCATTCGCTCGATTCTCATCCGTCCAGACCAGCCAGCGGTGATCATTCTGGGTCATTTTAGCCCTCAAGTCGCACAAGCGAACGGCTTTGGAGGCCCAGATCACTGGCACAGTCTCGTTGCACAGTTCTACGACGTTCCGCACGTCAGGTATGATTTACGTCCTCGTTGAGGTTGTTGCTGCTCACATCGCAATCAAGTGTCAAACCGCTGCTCTATCCGAGCTTCATGTCCGACCCAAATCCATTCAGCGCTACTTCGCCGACCCAATGCTTGCCAACTCCGCTGGGCACGAAGTCATCAGCGATGTGCTCGTCTCCTACTTCCAGTCACAAATATGTGCAGCGTGGGCGGCGGTGACGGGCACGTCGCACGAGCTTGTGCCCGCCGTCGGGCCTGCCATTATGGACGTCAACGCCAAACAACCTACCGATGCGCGGGGGCTGTTCGGCGGCGTCGCAGATCGCAAGGGTGCAGCGGGTGCAGCAGCGCCCGAGTGGGCGGAGAACGGCGGGGTGAACCCGAACCCCGTCCTGGTCCCTGAAACGAACGTGAAGACTCCCGTCGCCGCGGCCCATCCGAACCTGCGGGTCCCGCCCGCTCGCATCAACAGCCGCCCGGCGGAGCTCGAGGCACACCCGTTCGTCGAGGTCGCGCCGTACTGCGTCTCGGCGAACGACCTGATCAATCCATTACCGCTGTCGCTGTTTGAGGGCTCCGGATGGGCGGCGTTCCACCCGCGACCGGGTTCTGCGGATCTATCGTCGCACGCGCACTACTTCTACTCGAGCCTGCCGACGAGCAAGCTGCGGGTGGGCATCCAGGTGAATGCGGGGGACATTGGGGTGTACTACGTGAAGGAACCGAACTCGCAGGTCGGTCTGGGGAGCGCGGTGGAGTGTTGGGTGGACGACAACTACGCCGGGGCCGTCGTCATTGAGAACTCGGCGGTGGTCGGAGACTCGACACCTGCGTACGTTGTTCCTCTCGCCGCCTTCATGCACATGCTGACTGACCTATGTAGCCTGGAGATGATCGACCACCGCGTGTCACGCGGGTCGCATTATGTGGAGTGCCAGTTGATGGGAGAGGAAGACGACCGTAATGTGGCAGCGTTCAAGATTATTGGTATATTTGCGACATGAGGGCTGGACCTCGCTGGTATGGTACTGGGCACGGACAGCTCTTTCAGACTGGGTGTACGGACGCGTCACGCGTTCCCCGTAGACTATTATATTCCTCATGTTAGCACAGTATATCATGATCGCTATCTCAGCTTTGCACACGCATGTAACGCACGCGTACTCCTTCGCCCGCTGCACTTACGCAAGAGCACCGAAACGGTAGCAAAATGTTTGAACGCTGTACAGTTGTTGGCCCTGGCCATTATGGCCACTCGCAGTGGTCAAAATGGACATTCAGGGGCTTGAACCCTGGACCTCACGCACTGTCTCGTTAGCAAACGAAAAGATGCAAAGCGTGCGCGCTACCACTGTGCCAAATGCCCAATAAGATTGTTTTTCTTTTAAATATCATTCTGAGGCCCCGGTTCGTTTATCCTACATCCTCCTAAGTTACCCATGTGCATGCTGGTTGTCCCCTACCGATGAAGTTAAGTCGCGTCAGGACGTCCCACCCTCCTTGAGCTCGCTGAAACGACATCCTCGACCTGAATTGTGTCAGCTTGTTGAGTCTCATCGTCCGTCAACCTGACGAAGAACTTCGAAGAATATCAATCCTTCCCCGAGCTTGTTACCGCGAACGACTCGCGACGCAACATCTTGGGCCCCTCTTCTATAATTGATTTTCTCACTATAGATCGACTAGAAGGTAAAAAGATTAACACATGCGTGGCCGAGTGCCGATAATGGTTAGACGTACCTCTCCAACATTCCTGTCTCCTCCCGTAATGTCTCCGTCTTGTGCGACGAACCCTTTCGTTGTGTGGTGCATGTGATATTTGATGTGATGCAGTCTCTCGTTGCGTGTATTCTTGCACGCAGCGTTCTCATTCGTGCAGTGCTGCAAAGTTCGCGAGCATCTTCGCCAGTCCGAGGTTCGCGTCTAATTCGCAAGGCTCATTTCATCTCTGCCGTCGCAGAATACTTGAGATATCGGATAGATTTCTCAGAAGATAGCATTCAGAGAGGCCCAGACGGGACACAATTGTGATATGTGATATTCAGACTTCGCATCGGTTTACTCCTAATTCTCGGGTGCGGCTTCGACAGTGTCTGTCAGGGGTCGTGAGATAAGTCACAGAACACATTTATCGAGTTATAACAAAACTCACCAACATCATAAGCCTTGAACCAGGAGCCCTCGTCCTCTGGGTACGGAGGAAGCATGAGTAGGCTAACATGGCATATGCAAGGGGAATTCTTACCGCGCTTATCGTAGCTCCTGCCCTGCCCTCCTTTTACTGGGACATTTGAGTTAGACGTAGAACAGATTTGCTAGGACGACAACAAGCTCACCGACATCATAAGCTCTGTACCAGCACAGGTCCCCTTACGTGCAGAGGAATAATGAGTAGGCATACGTGGCATGCCAGTGTGAGGAGGTTCATTACCGCGCTTCTCATAGCTCCTGTCCTGGCCTCCTTTGCCTGGTGAATACAAACATTTGAGCGAGAAAGTCGTAGAACACATTTACTAGAGCTACAACAAGCTCACCAGCATCATGATCTAACCCAAAGCCGCCCTCGTTATCTATGTCCAGAGGGAGAATGAGTTGGCCACCGTTGAATCTGCAAGGAAAATTCTTACTGTGAGTCTCGTCCGGGTCTACTTCATTTGGTGAGTAGGAATATTCGACTTGGACACAGGATAGATAAAGGACGAAACACGTACTACATCCGCGTTCCTGGATATTCTGCTCCAAACTATCGACAGCGACGGCGGGCACTGGCACCGGAGATGCCACAGCGATACGTGTCAAAGAGACTGCGGCAACGACGGAGAAGAGACGGGTGAGCTGCATATTGGGTAGAAATTGAGGCCTGAGGGTTAGGAGGCGCAGCATCCCTGCCTTTATAGCATGGCTTTGTGGGGCCTGGCATGAACGAATTCGCAACATCAGCATTTGGCGAAGGAGCACTTCCGTTGGTAGATATTCAAAGATGGCTGCTTCAAGTTCCGTCAAGCCTCATATCTGCAATAATCATCAAACCCTGTACCATCTTGAGTAAATCTCCAAACTTACTGGTGAATATTCGTATGCACCGGGACATTGGACAGCACTCTTAGAAGAGTACGTTGCAGTCTGTTCCGTAGGCGCCGGATAATTATAGGCATGCGCAAGTTTGTCACCGTAACGTCCGGAGAACCTTCGAATCTATTCGGATGGGATATGTTCACGAGTAAAGATAATTATCTAGGGCTATTCCAGATCCACTCTGCGAGGTAGTCGAATAGGAATAGGACCGCTCATGCGCTTTAAGCGCGCAGTATTTGTATGGTTCGAATCAAAAGAAGAAAAAGGTATGCCTTCTGATGTCAATATCATACTGGGGTTAGGTGTCCGCTTTCGATTCCATCGTTCTCCCTGGCAGGACGATTGCAACTTGCAAGCTGACGGTGACGTTGAAACTCGGGCCCCACGATCATGATGCTCACGATATGCTTCGAGCTAAGCCGTATTAAGGATGGATTCCTCTTGGAATCTACGAAATAGTTCTCCTCGCGATACCACCTCCAGGAGCAAATATATTCAAACGTACGTCTCGAAGCTCAGGCTTATAACACGTCTCGGCTCTCTCTCACATAAGTGGGACCAGGTGCGTTTCTGCGGGTGATTCTACATGAGGAATACATGCCAGATGTCTTCAATGTGTTCATACAAGGTTTATCAGCCTACAATCATCTTTATGCAGCGCCGGCGTGGGGTCTCCTCCGGGAAGAAATGGTCGCACCATGCCATCATTAAGATCACACCAAGGTGCCCAATATACTCAGTTGACAGCGATTTTGACACCCTTTCAAATCCAGGAGGCTTCTTCGTTGCGCTGCATTCTCCACGAGCGCGCCGCACCATGTGCTGCTACGACTTCTACTGGCACCCAGACGTTACATGTGGGAGACTTGATTCTGTATTCGTGTTTGCTTGGGAAACTGATGCGGGATTCAAAGGTTACATGGTACATCTTGATGGGTTATTCGGTCCCTGGCATATGTAAGTTACGGTGATATGTCTACCTTTTTGTTCAACAAGCAGAATTTGGACTGGTGCTCACGAAGTCAAACGTAGCGTGGATAGCTACTAATAAAGGCTACCACTCCTGTCTGCGTCTGCGCAACGCAATTCATCCTCAGCGGTCCTCTCACTTGTAGCGTCTTCCAATGTCTGACTCTCTCTTCCAAAACTCGTACTATGTTGCTGTCAACGTCGGCAGCATATTATACGGTATGTCCTCTGAGCTATTTGCGGCGGACGCAAGCACATAAAATGAACACTGACATGTACGGTGCATCCCAGGTGTGGAAGTTGTGTTATACATTCTCACCTTGCAGGCGCTATACAAGAGGAGGAGCCGTGACGGACTTTCCGACAACTTCTTGATCTGGTTCAGTACTGCGAGCCTGATTCTCATCACGATATACGAAGCTGTGGAGGCAGTCTTTGGCCAGGAGATGTGGGTCGTCAATGCAGACTATCCCGGAGGCCAGGCTGCATATATGGCGACATATGCGTCTGTCTGGTACCAGACGATGGGTTCCACCGCTACCGTCATTCTCGAGTTGATGACCGACGGGCTCATGGTAAGTTTCCATACTCTTGTTAAGTGCGAAATCACTTATGCATTGTCATAGATATATCGATGCTTTGTGGTATGGGACGACTATCGTGTGGTCATCCTCCCGTGTTTCCTCTGGTTTTGTGCCCTGGGTGAGCTTGAGAAATATGCCCGTATTCCCGAGAATGATGCTCACGTGAAACTTCGCAGTACTCGGTGTCTTCGACTTGTACGTGTCAGGGGCACCGAATGGCAATTTCTTCACAGGAGCGGCAGCAAACATCGGAGTCTCGTACTTTTCGATCAGCATCGGCAATAACATACTTGCCACTTGCCTCATATGTGGTCGCATCCTGTACTACTCCAGCCGCATGCGGGCAGACCTCGGCCCCAAGGCGACATGCACCTACACTGGTGTACTCGCCTTGATAGTCGAGTCGGCCTTGCCCTTTTCTCTGTCCGGCTTCGCGTGTCTAGTCTCCTATGGTCTTAACAGCGAGATTGCGATCCTGTTTATCACGATCTACACGATGTTCACGGTACGCAGTCTTTACGGTCTTGTTACTACAGCCGCTTACGATGCATCGCATTCGCCATCCCACACAGTGCATCTCGCCGCAGTTGCTTATCCTGCGGGTCATTTCGGGAGAGGCGTGGACCAGGGACACTACGACCCAGGAGATTGCACTGTCCACCGTCGATTTCTCGTCACGCTTGGCTGGCACGCAATATGAGAGTGAGGGTACTGCGTTTAGTTTGCAAAACATGAACCTGGAGAGTGAACTGAAGATGTGAAGCTGGGCCAAAGGTGACCCGTTTCACATTTGTGTTTAGTAAATAGTACTTACTCGCATTACGACTTGAGTCTGACAGAGAAGCTGAAGCACGCGGGCACATGTAACTGGTATGGCAGTTGTGGTGAACGCTGTCCAGTGTCGCAGGTCACGACTGTAGCTACATAAAGATACGAATGGAAGCAGCGGCCGAAACCTCTGTTGCGCGGTCAGCGGGCCCGCTGACCGCGGAGCTCGAGATTGAGCATTGAGTGCTCGAGTATGGGTGTGTGCCAGGGTCCCTATGATGTTGCAGTTCCGGTTGTTTGGATGTGTCACTTGAACCATCTGGGCATTGCTCTAACCCAGCAGCAACACCTTGCTGGCGATATCTCACATGGCGACAACGTCTTTCCTTCCACCACCTGTTCCTTTCCTTCTGGTCTGGTGGCGAGTACGCCCATCAAGCGGCAGTCGATCATGACGCTGTGTCCGCGGCTGGAGGTCGCCAGCGACCTCACGACTCTGCCGCTAGTCTCGGACGATGTCATCGTGTCGTGCATAACCGAACCGTCAATGACCGAAAACATCTAAACCAGCATCGTCCGTCAACACGACGAAGAACTTCGAAGAATTGGTGTTCTTCCCCGTGTTCGCCATTGCGAGCGACTTGCAACGGATCGTCGCGAGGCCCTCCTTATCATTGAGTTTCTCGCAATAGATCGACTACTAGTAGAAGGTACAGATTGGCACGGTGTTCAGATCTCACATTGAGTGACGAGCAATTCTCAGGCACTGCTTTGATCCCGGTGTGTATCAGAGGCCGTGAGACATGTCGCAGAAAGAGCTACAACAAAGCTCACCGACGTTCTACTGATGGTACTGTCCGACGATGGAAATGTGATCATCTAAATGGAGAGTAATAACATTGGGGACATCAATCTGGACAGAGGGAGAATAAGTAGGTTAACATGGCATACACACGGGGAAATCTTACCACGCTCCTCGTTGCTCCCATCTATATCTCCTCCTTTGTCTGATGAATAGGAACATTTGAGTGGAAAGTTGTAGGACACATCTACTGGAGCTACAACAAAGCTCACCGACGTCGTAGGCGTTGAACCAGGTGTAGTCTTCACCTACGTACACAGGAAGCATGAGTAGGCTAACATTTCATATGCAAAAAGTCTCTTGCCGCGCTTCTCGTAGCTCCCGTCCGGGCCTCCTTTGCCTAGTAAATAGGAACATTTGAGTTAGATACAGGATATATAAACGACTGTACACATACCCCAGGGGTCTTGAATGTTCTTTTCCAAATGGTTGGCAAAAATGATGTCCTTAAGCTTGGCTTGCACGAGGGGCATCGGAGAAGCCGTAGCGACACGTATCAAAGAGACGACTGCAGCAAAGACGGGGAAAATTTGAGTGAGCTGCATATTGGGCAGGAGTTGAGGTTTGGGAGGCCCAGCATACCTGTCTTTATAGCATGACTTTGCGAGGCCTGCCGGAGCACTGCGGCCGTCAGTATTTACAAATATTCTCGGCCTGTCATGACACAACATAGGAGACAGTAACACTCGAGGACGGTCTCACTCAGCAATACATTTCTGGTACTTCCATGTACTGGTGTGACACTCAACTGATAGCATCAGGAAAAGATACATCAGTACTAGGAGGTTTTGGGCGTTGGTTTGGGGGTCAGATCGACGCGCGAATAACGCGCCTGAAGTTCTGGATTTGCGTAATGTTGTCAACGGGTTGTCGCAAGATTGAATGTTTATGAGTCTCAAATATGCGGCTCGCTGCGCAGTCACCGTTGCCACCAGAGGCGGCGAGACGGACGAGACGAAAGGTCGAATGCACTCGATAAAGACGGGGCGTCGATGTACTGTACTGTACTACATGTAGCGCTCAGCGCTCGCGGTTGGCGCGATCGTGGCGGCTGCACGTGATCGAAGTGCCCCGCTGCCGCGGCCGCACAGGCGGCCCCGTCGGTTCCAGGTGATATTCGACCTCTCGACGGCTCTCGTCCGTCTCGCAGCCTCTGGCGGCAACGGCGACTGCGCAACGAGGCATCTATTCAAGAATTACACCCATCTACATAAGTCATCACATCCAGTTCGCGACAATCTATCGCGTCAAATCCAGCGCGTTGCTTCGGACCAAAACTCCAATCGTGAGCTACTCTCGTACTCAGCCGGACGCCTGGGCTGTGGCCGGCTTGCTCTGCCTTGGTGCAGTCCCACGTTTGTTCACAGCGCTCGCGATACCGTATCGTTCTGACAAGTGCCGTAATATGTGTGCTGTGTCTTCAACTTTAAACCGACGCTCACGAAGTTCAAGATTAATGGTGTTTGCGCAAACCAACTCATTGTGGTCCCTTCACCTGTAGCACAATATTGCAATGTCCGACTCCCTCTTTCAAAACTCGTACTATGTTGCTGTCAACGTCGGCAGTATATTATACGGTATGTTCTCCGGGCTATTCGCGGCGTGACCCATAGCATATCGAATGAGGACTGACGTGTACCGTGTATTCCAGGCGTAGAGGTTGTGTTATACGTCCTCACCTTGCAGGCGCTATACAAGAGGAGGAACCGCGACGGGCTTTCTGACAGCTTCTTTATCTGGTTCAGTACCGCGAGCTTGATTCTCATCACGATATACGAAGCTGTGGAGGCGGTCTTTGGCCAGGAGATGTGGATTGTCAATGCATACTATCCCGGAGGCCAGGCTGCATATATGGCGACATATGCGTCTGTCTGGTACCAGACGATGGGTTCCACCGCCACCGTCATTCTCGAGTTGATGACCGACGGGCTCATGGTAGGTTTCCATACTCTTGCTAACTGCGAAATTACTCATGCATTGTCATAGATATATCGATGCTTTGTGGTATGGGACGACTATCGTGTGGTCATCCTCCCGTGTTTTCTCTGGTTTTGTGCCCTGGGTAAGTTTGACAAATCTTCCTGTCTTTCCACTGCCGAGGGATGATGCTCATACGAAACTTCTCAGTGCTCGGTGTCTTCGACTTGTACGTGTCAGGGGCACCGAATGGAAATTTCTTCGCGGGAGCGGCAGCAAACATCGGAGTCTCGTACTTTTCGATCAGCATCGGCAACAACATCCTTTCCACTTGCCTCATATGTGGTCGCATCCTGTACTTCTCCAGCCGCATGCGGGCAAACCTCGGCCCCAAGGCGACACGCACGTACACTGGCATACTCGCCCTGATAGTCGAGTCGGCGTTACCCTTTTCTCTATCCGGATTGGCGTGTCTGGTCTCCTACGGTCTCGACAGCGAGATTGCGATCCTGTTTATCACGATCTACACGATGTTCACGGTATGCAGCCTTTACGGTCTTCTTGCTGCAGTCACTTAACGATACATTGTATTCGACGTTTTACAGTGCATCTCGCCTCAGCTGCTTATCCTGCGGGTCATATCGGGGGAAGCGTGGACCAGGGACACTATGGCCCAGGAGACCGTACTATCCACCATGGATTTCTCGTCGCGCTTGGGTGGCACGCAATACGAAAGCGAGGGCACTGCGGTCAGTTTGCAGCACATGGGTAATACTGACTCGAATCTGGAGATCGAAACGAAGGTGTGAACCTTGGGGCTCAAGGTGACTCTTGTTCCAAATTTGTGTATGTACTGTACTTTGCTACGACTAAATTTAGTCTGACAGAGAAGTTCAAGCACGCGGGCGCAAGCACAGCTAATACGGCGCTTGTGCTACTAGGTCCAGCGCCGTAGACCGCAAATGCACCTACATAATGATATGAATGGAAGCACGGGTCGAAACGTCTTCTGCGCGGTCGCCGAACTAGCCGTAGAGCTCGAGATCAAGCGCTGAATATTGAATGCTCAGGTATGGGCGTTCCTATGATGTTCTAATTCATATTTGATTGTTCGGACCTATCAAACAGCTTCGCTTTCTTCTATGTCATAGATGATCAAACCGCAGCATGAGTAGGACGGCAGTGCCCACCCTTGAGGTGCACAGCTACACAAGTTGTATTGCCTGCTATCTCAGTACCGCTACGGCTCAAGACGGCACCTCCAAATGTGACTGTGTAGCTGGCGGGAAGTCCGACTGATCAGGTATCAGTTGCACTCGCGTTGTACTTCAGGACTAAAATTCCTGGTTGAGAACTCCAGCGTGCGATACAGGCGTTCAGGGACCTTCTTCCTGAAGAAGGCCTAGAACACACTTTTCAAAGGCGGCCAGTATTGTTGGGGTGGTTCCGCATGGGGGAAACGTACTCACGGGGCCCCACAGTTCGGCTAAGATATTTCCAAGTGGATATACGAAACTATGGGTATCCCGTTCGTGAGTCTTTCGGTATTCTGAACTGTGTTACTCGCTTCGTGTCCAAAATCGTGTCAGGCACAGCATGATTGTTACTGGTGCCGGTTTAGGATGGTCAAAGCCAAGTATCAGTGCCAGTGGAAGGGTATTGAAAGTGATGTTTGAAATGGCGTACCAAACGGTGCGAGTCTCAGTCAATTTCTTGACGTGTCGCTTCATTGCGTGCTCACGGCTTCCTGTGTAGGCAAAGAACACCGGTGAGACTATGCATGTGTTGACACCATCAATATCTGCAACGTGAGCGTTCCATTAGGAACGGTATGTTGTCAAGGTATCCCCGTGGGGCCAACATCCGACTTAGGATTTGGTGCGGAGGAGAACTTGAAGAGCGATGATCGTGACGGCCGGTACTGATGCACTTGGGTTCAGAGTTGCTGCAGCCTGCAATCCTCAGATATGCGCGCTGAGTTCTGGGTTTCCCTTAGCCGCTAACACGATGCCATGAAGTTAGTCACCGTTGGTCCCAGAACGCGAGTTGTATTGTAACTGGTGCATCAGCACCGTTCAATCCAGATCCCGCGATCCATCTGATCATGATGGAGAGTGCTAGCCTGTCCGAAGACTGAGCGCTGATTCTATGAAGGTATCTTAACTTCCATACATATCATCTCGCCACATATTGTGGCGTCTGTCCAGTCCATCAGGATGAAGCCCGTCCGCTGTCAGCGGGCTGATGATGCAGTTAGCTTGGAGTCCAACTTCGAGTAGTTGCGGTTTGCCTTGGGGACCGACACGGTCTCTGAATCGCACCTGTCGCGCACAGATGTCGCTCTCCACAGCTAGCTACGCGCCCCTGGACCAGGACGATAGCAGCGCCGAGAAACTGTTCTCTGAAGGGGCAGTCACATCCCTTCACTGGGGACGGCGGTGCTGCAGATATTGGCCATGGCTTCTCCACGGGATTTTATTTTGCGTCAATGTCCTCGTAATGGCCGGTATGTACAGGTGGACCGAGCCCACGACGACATATCAATGCGTAGAGAAGTTGTCGACCTACTGTGAGTATCCTGCATTGAGTCTTCAAGAAGGGCTAACTTACTGACTCGCTTCAGCGCCCATGAACAATATTGTTGAGTACGAGACGATCACTTTCAATGGCACACTCGACTACCCGTCTATCTATCGTGGCCCACCGAGCCCCGAGATCGATGCGGCATGGGATAGACTTTCGGACGATGGTACACTTTTCCATACCGTTTCGAGGCATTTTTGAGCTGATTTGACACGACTTACAGGGAAGATCATCTCAATAACGAAGGAAGACCTCCTGAGGATGGGCAAGGCTGACAGGCCGTCCTTGGTCCGATTCCAGGAGAGCGACGGGGGCGGATACATGGCCGGGCTAGAGCTGCCCCATCAGCTGCACTGCGTGGTACGCTCCCACTCCTATCAGCATGTTTGCCCACACTCACCACGTACTTAACTTGCACAGAACTTGCTGCGCAAATACAGCTATCGCGAGCATTACGCGTCGTCCGACGTCGCCTTCCAAGACTCACCCGAGACGTTCCGGACCCACCTAGGTAAGTCGCGGGAAACGTCTTCCCGCGGACGCGACGCGATCGTCTGAATTCGCCTGTGCAGATCACTGCATTGAGATTCTGCGGCAGAACCTGATGTGCAGGGGCGACACGGGCCTCGTCACGTTCGAATGGGTCGCAGGTCGCACGCGGCCGTATCCCGACTTCAACACTGTGCACCGATGCCGGAACTCTGACAAGATCCTTGCTTGGGGAGCCGAGCACACCGTCCACGTACCGCTGTCGCGCTTGACTCGATCTAAAGATACTGTCGATCTTTCTCAGGAACCATGAGGCCTCGTATCTGTGCCGGGCCCCACGTAGTACATGCATATATTCTGAAACAGGCGATGGAGGGGTTCAACAGCGATGGTGACCATTCGCGAGTGTGTCGACGAGAGGTCAGATGTACCTCACGTGTACTGTGTATGCCGGGTAATACGTGGCTAGATGTGGTATCTCTTCCACGATCTCAGAATCCCGTCAGCGGCATGATGGACGCGCTGGCCAGATTCCGCGCCATTACGCTCGGCACTTGTACATTCGCACGGCCAGCCTGGCTCGCGATATGTTGCGCGCGCGCGCGCGCGATGCGGATGTGCGTGATGCTCCGTGCAAGCGCGGGCGAGACGCCCCCTCTAGGAGGGGGAGGAGGGGGACGTCGCTGAGGGTATAGCGGTGTGTCGCCAGCGAATGGGTCTGATGACAGATGAGAGAGGTGTGGCTGGAGGGAGGATCCTGGGATGGGGAGATCTAGTGTGCGGAGGTGCGGGAGCATGAGGGCCTGGGGCGAGACTTGCTGCATAGTTCGTTCAGCGAGCGGAGAGGGAGCGTGGTGGAGAACCGCGTGCATCATGGTCGCTATTATTTCCGAGTCGTTGATGGGCTGTCCAAGAAGGGCCGGCGATTTCTGCACGGGCAGTGAGGGTCGGTTCTCCCGGTCGCTGCGCGATGAACGAATAGAGGGAAGCCGGATGTCGGGTGTTCTGCTTCTGGTAGTGCAGGTATGCATCTGTGGACGGGCTTGGAGCATCCCCGGGTCCTTGATGACGACGAATGCGCTGCCGTCTGCCGGTGCCCACCCTACGACCGATGGACCGACTGCAGAAGGCACACAAGTGTTGGTGTCAGCCGAGTCGTCCGGAGCTTCCACTGCGAGCGCCGGATCCTGAGGTTGCGAGAGGTGGAAATTGTGTCCCATTCCAGCGTGAGGTTGCGCAGCGAAGTAAGAGTCTGCGTCTTGGGTTGCGAGGTCCGATATAGCGGCGGCATATGGCGAGAGAATGAAGTCTAGTGACATGACATTTGACCTGTATGGAGACGCCTCGAACGTTGGCGGTGGGCTTGCGGGGGAGCCTGGCTGTATGGTCTCTAGGTCGTCCTCTGGCATTGATATGAACTCGTCGAATGTCATGTGGTACTCGGCGTCACTATCAGCACTATCCACGGAGAAGCGGCGCAAATTGAAAGATGTGGAGGACTCCATGTTAGCGGTGAATATTGTGGACATCAACGAGACACTTAGCTCAGACAGCGGTATATATGTATACTGGTGTCAGCCTCCAGTGCACATTTGTCAATATTCGTCAAACTGACTGGTACCATCCTTGATTAGTGATACCCGTTTGGGGCCTTCACAGTCGAGGCGTGCCATGAGAGCATAAGTAAACCAGCGTACTTGGCCTCCAAGGACTCGGATCAATGCCATGCAGAGAACGCGTCCGAATACACTGCGTGCAAGGTCCACAATACGGAAGCGGAACATTAGAAGAACATTTGAATTCCTACGTAAAATGTATCTAGCTAACATATAATGCAAAACCCTAAAGAGAACATGCTGGAACATTGAAGGCGCGCCTTCTGATTGGCTGGCTACAGGATATATTTTGTATGTTATTTCAATGTTCCGATTCAGAACATTTTGAGCACATTTTACGTAGGAGCTCAAATGTTCCTTCAATGTTCTGCCTCCAAACTGCGGACCTTGCACGCAGTGATATGGAAGCCGTCGTGTTTGGGACTTAGATTATGGACAGTTATGGAAAGAAATAAAACAATATGCAATTTGTAACCACCTAACCCAGCAGCAACAGCTTGCCATCGTTTCACACGGCGACAACGCCTTTCCTTCCACCACTCGTTCCTTTCCCCTCTGCTCTGGTGGCGAGCACGCCTCTTGCTACACCATGAACCGGCAGTCGACCATGACGCTGCATCAGCGGCTGGAGGTCGTCAACGACCTCACGACTCTCTCGCCAGTCTCGGAGGATATCATCGTGTCGTGCATTCGCGAACGGTTCATGTCCGACAACATCTACACCAGTATCGGCACCTCCGCCATCGTTGCCGTCAACCCGCACAAGTACATTCCCAGTAATTCCGACTCGGTGCTGCACAAGTATGCTGCCGAGTACCGCGACACCTCCCAGGGCAAAGAGACACTCCCACCGCACATATTCCAACTCGCCAACAACGCGTACTACCATATGCGTAGAACCACGCAAGATCAGTCCATTTTGCTCAGGTGAGTTACATCAGAGACTGCGCGGCCTGTTTGTCCTGACCTCCGAATAGCGGCGAGACCGGGAGCGGCAAGTCGGAGAACCGTCGACTGGCCATCAAGACATTGCTCGAGCTGAGTGTCAGCCAACCCGGTAAGAAGGGGTCCAAGCTCGCGAACCAGGTTCCAGCTGCGGAGTTCGTGCTGGAGAGCTTTGGAAACGCACGCACGCTTTTTAATCCGAATGCATCGCATTTCGGCAAGTACACCGAACTGCAGTTTACAGACCGCGGCCGACTCTGCGGTATCAAAACGCTGGACTACTACCTCGAGCGAAACCGGGTGGCGGGCGCGCCCTCCGGCGAGCGCAATTTTCATATATTCTATTATCTCGTTGCGGGCGCGTCGGCGGAAGAGCGGCAGCATATGCACCTTATGGAAAAGGCGACGTACCGCTATCTTGGTCAGCGGAATAACGCAGCTCGGAATGCAGGACACGACGAGGATGCCGTACGGTTTGACCAGCTCAAGATGGCACTCAAGAATGTCGGGTTCTCGAAACGGCACGTTGCGCAGACATGTCAACTCATCGCTGCGATCCTCCATCTCGGTAACCTCGAGTTCACCATCGACCGTTCGCGGAATGAGGACGCTGCGGTCGTTCGCAACGTTGATGTTCTCGAGATCGTCTCTGACTTCCTAGGTGTTCAGCCAGCGGCATTGGAGGCGACACTGTCCTATCGGACGAAGATGGTGAAGAAGGAGCTTTGTACGGTGTTCCTCGATCCGGATGGTGCGTCCGACAACCGAGACGAGCTGGCGAAGTCTTTGTATTCGCTCCTGTTCGCCTGGTTGAACGAACATATCAACCAGCGACTTTGTCGGGATGATTTCAACACGTTCATCGGCCTTTTTGACCTCCCCGGCCCACAGAATATGACGAGTCGGCCGAACTCGCTCGACCAGTTCTGCGTCAATTTCGCGAACGAGCGCCTGCATAATTTCGTGCAGAGGAGGCTCTTCGAGGCGCATGTCACCGAATACCAGAACGAGGGCATCTCGCGTTTTGTACCTCAGGTGCCGTACTTCGACAACTCAGAATGTCTCCGGTTGCTGCAGAACAAGCCGGGCGGCTTGATTCACATCATGGACGACCAGGCGCGTCGTATGCCCAGGAAGACGGATCATACAATGGCGGACGCATTTGCGAAGCGGTGGGGGAATCACTCGTCGTTTAAAACCGGGGGGATGGACCGCTCAGGGTTCCCCACGTTCACCGTCAACCACTACAGCGGTCCGGTCACTTACTCCGCCGATGGCTTCCTCGAGCGTAACCTCGATGCATTGAATCCCGACTTCGTTTCCTTGTTGCGCGGCGCGAGCGCCAGCCCAGATACGCCCCCTGCGGATGGATCCGGTTCTATAAACCCATTCGTGCGAGGCCTGTACTCCGCGAGGGCCATCGCTACCCAGGCGCATCCGCGCAACGAGGACACCATTGTCTCCGCGCAGCAGCCGGTCAAGCCGATGCGGGCGCCCTCTACGCGACGCAAGAATACCATCAAGCGCATGCCTACTCTGAAAGAGGACGGCCACGACGAGAAGGATCGCGAGGACGAAGAACCTCTTGGTACCATTGGTACGGGAGGTGCCCCTTGTGTCGCTGGGGAGTTCCGTGCGGCGCTCGAGACGCTGTTCGAGACGCTGGAGGAGACGCAGTCGTGGTATGTCTTCTGCATCAACCCGAACGACTCGCAGTTGCCGAATCAGCTCGAGGGCCGATCGGTGAAGGGCCAGGTGCGGAGCCTTGGGTTGGCGGAGATCGCGCGGAGATGCGTGAATATGTTCGAGGTCAACATGACGCCGGAGGAGTTCCAGGACCGATACGGGGCACAGCTCACGGCGCTTGGCATTCATGAAGGCGAAGCTCGGGAACAAGTCGAACAGGCGAGGACTACGTTGGGCCTGCAGGAGGCGGACGTGGTGCTCGGAGAGCATCAGGTACGCTTATCAACGTTCTACACATCGCTTGTCCGTTGACCTTGACCCCGTTGCGTAGGTCTTCCTATCTCAGGCGGCATTCCGAGTTTTCGAGGACGATCTGCGCTCCAAGGATACAGAGGAGCTCAAGCGCAACAAGCTGCGTGACGCTGAGGCAGAGGCGGGACTTGACCCTCGTGGGTTGAGTGATCCATATGCCCCTTACCAGACGCCTGGCGCTGAGTCGCCGTACGACGGTGGCTACAACGACCCATTCGGGCAGTCCAGCCAAGCCCTCCCTCTCGTTGCGAACGCCTCTCCCTTCCAGCGTGCGGACATGTATGAGGACTTTGACGAGCGGAAGTCCCTTCGCAGTGAGGACTTCGACGGCCGCAGTGCTTACACCAGTCATCGTGACAACGAGTCTCTCTCTAATTTCGGCACCGAATCGTACGCGCCGTCGCGCAACATGTTCCAGAACGCTGACAAGAAGGCGTTGGTGGATAAGGAAGCGCTAGCCGGCGAGATTCAGGAGGGCGAGACCACGGAAGTTCTCAAAGAAACACCTCTACGTAGGCGATGGGTTATCCTGTGCTGGATCCTGACATGGTGGATCCCGACTCCGCTTCTGTCTTGGATCGGCCGAATGAAACGCCCGGATATTCAGCAGGCTTGGAGGGAGAAGCTGGCCCTGAACATGCTTATATGGCTTGTTTGCGGTAGCGCTGTCTTCATCATCGTGTTCTTCGGCCCCTTGATCTGCCCCACCGAGCACGTCTTCAGCTCAAGCGAGCTGGAGTCACACTCGTTCACCGAGAGCCCGAACAACGTCTACACTTCGATTCGTGGTGAAGTCTTCGACCTGACACAAATCGCCGCCACACATCAGCGTGTCATCAGCGTGGTGCCGTCGAAGTCGATCCTGAACTATGGGGGTACTTCTGCGAACAATATCTTCCCTGTCCAGGTCGGTTATTTTCATGCTCTTTCCTTGCTCTCTGCCATCATCTCATTTTTGTGCTTCAGGTCAGTGCACTGTGCAACGGCATCAACGGGTCCGTGAACCCGTACGTCGTTCTCGACTCCAGCAACAACACCGATGTGAACTCGCAGTACCACGACTTCCGAGCATGGACAGACGATCCACGTCCAGACTGGTACTTCGAACAGATGGTGACCATGCGATGGAACAACCGCGTAGGGTGGTTGGGTATCACCCCAAAGTACCTGAGCAGCATGGCGAGCTCGGGCAGCGTCGTTGGCATATATAACGGCATCATCTACGATCTGACATCCTACGTGAAGAACGGACCGGCGACTGCGACTCTCCCGAACAACCAGGTTCCTCCGTCCGGGATTGATGTCCACTTCATGCATCCCAGTATCGTGAACGTGTTCCAGTACAACTCCGGACAGGACGTCACGAAGGCAATCCATGCGCTCAACCTCGATTCACAGGTGCTGGACTGGCAGTCGACCTGTCTACGAAACTTGTTTGCGATCGGCAAAATCGACACGCGTAACTCGTCCAAGTGCCTCTTTTCCGAGTATTTCCTGCTGTCGCTCTCGTGCATGATGGTTGCCGTCGTCGGATTCAAGTTCATCGCCTCGGTCAATTTCGGCTCTACCCGCGCGCCTGAGAACCACGACAAGTTTGTCATCTGTCAAGTCCCCTGTTATACGGAAGGCCACCAATCGCTGCAGAGGACCATCGACTCGCTGGCGCAAATGAAGTACGATGACAAGCGGAAGTTACTGTTCATCATTTGTGACGGTATGATCGTTGGTGCTGGTAATGACCAGCCAACCCCGCGGATTGTCCTGGATGTCCTGGGCGCGAACCCCAATGTCGACGCCGAGCCGCTCAGCTTCCAGTCGCTTGGCGAGGGAGCGAAGCAACACAACATGGGCAAGGTCTTCTCTGGGCTGTACGAGACTGCAGGCCACGTCGTCCCCTACATTGTGGTCGTGAAGTGCGGAAAGCCCGGAGAGAAACAGCGCCCTGGAAATCGTGGTAAGCGTGACTCGCAGATGCTTCTCATGCGGTTCTTGAACCGGGTAAGTCTTGGATACATCGAGTGCCGTCTTGATGTTGACAGTCTTGCTGCCAGGTACATTTCAACGCACCCATGAGCCCGCTGGAGCTGGAGGTTTACCATCAGATCAAGAATGTGATCGGTGTCAACCCCTCGTTCTACGAGTACGTTTTCATGGTCGACGCCGATACTACGGTTGCTCCGGTCTCCCTGAATCGCCTGGTCTCTGCGTACGTCGCAATTTTTTGGAATCACGTACAGTTTATTGACCGCTTTTGCTTCTAGTATGATACGCGACAAGAAGCTACTCGGAGTCTGCGGTGAGACAGAATTGGCCAATGCGAAACAGTCTTTGGTCACGATGATGCAGGTTTGTACCTCACCGTATCTTGTGAGACGTTGATCTTAATGATACCGTGCAGGTCTATGAATACTTCATTTCGCACCACATGGCAAAGGCTTTCGAGAGTCTCTTGGATCAGTCAGTTGTCTGCCGGGTTGTTTCACGCTCTATCGCCTCCGGACCCCTGACACGCACAAGCCGCTGTTCATTTCCAACGGCATCATCGAGGACTACTCAGAAAATCGGGTCGACACACTGCACATGAAGAATCTGCTCCACCTCGGTGAAGATCGATATTTGACGACGTTACTCATGAAACATTTCTCACTTTACAAGACGCAATTCGTGCGAGATGCGCATGCCTACACGGTGGCTCCAGACGATTGGCAGGTCCTCTTGTCGCAGCGTCGGCGTTGGATCAATTCGACGGTGCACAACTTGGGCGAATTGGTCTTCTTGGATAAGCTTTGCGGTTTCTGCTGTTTCTCGATGCGATTTGTGGTCATGATTGATCTCGTTTCTACGATCATTCAACCTGTGACTGTCGCCTACGTGAGTCGTCTTTTGCGCTAGTCATCGCATTGGCTAACATCACGGCACCAGATCGTGTATCTCATTTACCTTGCTGCCGGGAAGAAAGAGACTATCCCGATCATCTCCATTATCATGATTGTCGCCGTCTATGGTCTGCAAGCCTTTGTCTTCATCTTGCGGCGGAAGTGGGACATGATTGGCTGGATGGTCTTCTACATCCTCGCCATCCCCATCTTCTCGTTCATGCTCCCCCTCTACTCGTTCTGGAAGATGGACGATTTCTCCTGGGGTTCCACTCGTGTCGTACTGGGAGAGTCCGGGAAGAAGATGGTTGTGCACGTATGTCGCCTCGTCATGCTTGCGTGATATCCAGTTAACATTGCATAATAGGATGCGGGCAAATTTGACCCTCGTTCCATACCGTTGAAGTCCTGGAATGACTATGTACGTTGCAATTCCACGTCGTTTATACCAGTCTTTGTTCTGATCCGAATTTCTGCCCAGGAAAATGAACTTTGGGACAAGGAATCCAACCACAGCATCGGCTCTTGGGTGCCGCCTACGAAGATGAAGAACGAGGGCTACGCAGAATCCCGCACCGCCTCGATCTACGGCCGTGAAACGTTCTACGAACCGGCAATGTCGCGCGTCTACTCGCCCGCCCCGTCCCAGGCCAACATGATGATGTATCCGCCACCGGGCTACCAATCCGGCAGGAACACGCCAGTCTCATATGCAGGCTACCCCCAGCCCGCCCTCGCGCAGCCTACGCCCTCGCGCCCCGTCACCAACTACATCGACGTCAATATCCCGACGACGCGCAGCCCGACAACGTGGACTTCTCAGGAGGCCCGTCCGACGCGGACATCGACCGTGCGGTCGAGGACATCTGCGCGACGCGGACCTGACGACGGTGACGAAGCGGGAGATCCGCAACAAGCTGGAACAGCGCTTCGGGATGGACCTCACGCCGCGCAAGCGGACGATCAACGAGGCGATCGACCGGGTGCTGCTGAGCCGTGCGGCGTGATTCGTGGACACTGAATGGTGCATAGGGGTTGGACTGCTTGTTATCCGGACATTATTGTCGCTCAGGGCACATTGGACCTTTCGCATCGCACACACTCGTACCGCAACACTTGGACTCATTATTGTATTCTGCTGGCCCGTATATCGTAGAGCATGGATGCCGCGTAGGCAGGACATTTCATCTAGTTGAATGAATGCTGTGGATCGTGCAATCCGCCGGGTGGATGGCTATGCACTTGGCAAGCTAAATATTGTACGCCATGCTGTTGTGCGACGAATAATATCATAGACGAGGATGTCCTATTCACAATTAACAATCAATACCAAGGGCACAGCACGACTCTTACATCGGCAGGCCGCCGCCCTGTCAACGTGGCCCTCACTCGAAGTATTCGATGCCAAGTTGTAGATCTTGTGTATTGTTACCACATCTCTTATTATTGTCCAACTACAGACCATGTGGAAGAATGAATGGAATTCCTGAACATCAGACGACGACATACGACATTTCAACATGCCAAGTTCGATAACCAAGACAGCAACATACGCATGCAAAAGATAGCCAATGGAGTAGATAACATGACGATGATCTGACAATGTGGCGCCGTGAGCTAGAGCGACGGCAGGTTTACACTTGACGTACCTTCAAGAGGATTTCTGCCGCGGACGCCAATAACACAATTCCTCGTCCAAGTACCAACGTGGTCTCTCCGTCTCCCCTAAAAAATCCTGCAGCCACTCCACAAATTCATCGGAGACGGGCGTGGCGAGGTCATAATTGGTGTAAAGTGAGACAAGCACACCTAGCCTCGCGTTGATGGCCCTACAGATTCGCATCCGCTGCCGCACGCTGGGAGGAAGCTCTTCGCCAGCTGCTTCCAACAAGCCGTCGACGGTCAAATACTTGTCCACAGTGGGAACGCTTATCCTCTTGATGTCCTCGGGCGGGCCATCTGGATCCCCCACCAAGTCGTCGAGGTCAACAACTACCAATAGGTCCAATTCCTCTGCAACTTCCAGGAGACGCTTGAAGTTGGCAGGCCATCCGTAATGCATGACGGGCGGCCTGAGCTTGGGTTGCAACGACGGAATGAGAGATCGAGGGAGTGTGTCATAAATGGGAGCCTTCCTGAGCGCAGGCCTTTCCTGTAATACTAGTAAGTAATTGGACAGTCAAGTAGAGGGCGAAGGACTGACCTCGAGTCTGTAGGCCGATCTCTTCATCACAGGAGGCAACTTGCCGCGTTTCATGCCCGGGGGGTCCAGAGATGCCAGGCGACTGACTGAGGGAGTCTGGAATGTGTCCATTGTGGTAGTCGTGGGTAGCTAGTATGAACCGCGTTACGTGAATATAGGTGAACGGTGGAGATGAAAACACTTGATAGGGTTATGTATATCGTATGGCCGTGCCAAACAACGCGTGCAATAGTGTTCTGTAGGCCACTAACCTGTGAGGGAGAGGATTTCTGCCGCGGACGCCAATAACACAATTCCTCGTCCAAGTACCACCGCGGTCTCTCCTTCTCCCCCAATAAATCCTGCAGCCACTCCACAAATTCATCGGAGACGGGAGTGGCAAGGTCATAATTGGTGTAAAGTGAGACGACCACACCTAGCATCTCGTTGATGACCCTACGGAGTCGCATCCGCTGCCGCACGCTGGGAGGAAGCTCTTCACCAGCTGCTTCCAACAAGCCGTCGATGGTATCTAGCTCGTCCACAGTTGGAACGGTGATCCTGTGGATTCCTTCGGGCGGGCCATCTGGATCCCCCACTAAGTCGTCGAGGTCAACAACCACCAATAGGTCCAGTTCCTCTGCAATCTTCATGAGACGCTCGAAGTCGACAGGCCATCCGTAATGCATGACGGGCGGCCTGAGCTTGGGTTGCAACGACGGAATGAGAGATCGAGGGAGTGTGTCATAAATGGGAGCTTTCCTGAGCGCAGGCCTTTCCTGTAATACTAGTAAGTAATTGGACAGTCAAGTAGAGGGCGAAGGACTGACTTCGTATCTGTAGGCCGATCTCTTCATCACGGGAGGCAGCTTGCCGCGCTTCATGCCCGGGGGGTCCAGAGATGCCAGGCGACTGATTGGAGGAGTCTGGAATGTGTCCATTGTGGTTTGTCGTGGGTATGAACCGTGTTATGTGAATGTATGAGTGCGGAGATGAAAACACTTGACTGGGTAATGTACACAGTATGGCCGTGCTGAACAACTCGAACGCGTACTTGACGCGTACGCTAGTCTCCCGTGGAAAAACGAGCTGACCTGTGAGAAGACGACCAGCATTATTTACGCGTGTCGCAGCCACAGACGAGTCAGATCTAAGATCTAAGCGCTTCCTCCTCGTCAAGCTTTCAAGGCCCGTATTTGTGATGTCGCCCATCGTGCTTGAATTTATGCTCGTCTGCCGCACAGTTTGTAATTGCTCATGCTAGAACATACAACTCGGTAGAGGCTCGAGATATCTGCAACCGTAAGTATCAATGCATATCAATAGCTTGGGTCGGTTGTTGGTAGAGGCAGCGCCGAACTTGAGCGGATGTACCGCCGGCCACGGTTGACTATGGTCCTCACGCATGGCTGCCGGAGTGTTCAATGTGTGGGTTAGCTATTTCTGAATCTGCCTCTGCCAAGTTGTATATATTGGGTAGCGTTGCCACATCTCTTATTATTGTCAACTACGAACCATGAAGAGCGAATGGAATTCCTAGACATCAGACGATGACATACGACATTTCAACATGCCAAGTTCGATAACCAAGACAGCGACATATACACGTACAAAAGATAGCAGATGGAGTAGATAACATGCAAGCCAAAACAAGACGGCAATCTGACAATGTGGCGTGAGCTAGAGCGACGGCAGGTTTACACTTCACGTACCTTCATAACACTAAGACACAGAGGGTTTCTGCCGCGGACGCCAATAACACAGTTGCTCGTCCAAATACCACCGCGGTCGCTCCGTCTCTCCCAAAAAATTCTGCAGCCATTCCACAAACCTGTCGGGCACGGGCGTGTCGAGGTTATAATTGGTGTAGATCGAGATGATCACACCTATCCTCGCGTTTAGGGTCATCTCGAGTCGGATCCGCTCCCGCTTGTTGGGAGGAAGCTTGGCGCAAGCTACGCTCAACAACTTGTTGACGCTGTAGATTTCGTCTACAGTTGTGGTGGTGACTGTCTGGAGGTCCTCGATCGGACCATCTAGATCTCCCACTAAGTCGTCGATATCGACTTCCACCAATACGTCCAACTCCTTCGCTCTCTTCATGAGACGCTCGAAGTCGGCTGGCCATCCGTAGCGCATGACAGGCGGCTTGTACTTGGGTTGTGTAGACGGCATGAGCGATCGAGGGAGAGTGTCGTATATGGGAGCTTTCATGAGCGCGGGCACGTCCTGTACTACTGGTAAGTGATTGGGTAGTAAAGTTGACGGAGAAGGACTGACCTCGTATCTGAAGGCTGGTCTCTTCATCACGGAAGGTAGCTTGTCGCGCTTCATGCCCGGGGGATCTATGGATGCAATGCGATGGACTGAGGGAGCGGGGGTTGTGTTCATTGCAGTAGTTTTTGTGTGGAGGACGTTGGATCCAGTGATGGTTGAAGTTCCGTTGAACGTTGGAGAATTGAAGTATGTATTTATGTATATTTGTGTGTGAACAAAATGTCGTGCACGTGGCCCGCGCGTGGCCACTGGCCACCTCATTGCTAAATTAGGCTGACAATACCGAATCCGAAATCTCCTCCCATCCTTTCTTTTCTCTTCTTCAGCTTGTCGTACACCGCCTTTTTTTGACACTCAAGAGTCGTGCACTTACATCCCTCCCATCTCGACATCAAACTGCAGAGAATTTTCCTCTTTTCTCCTTTACAAAATGGCTAAACCTATCATTGCTTCTATGTCGTTCAACAAGCACATGAGCCAACTCAAGCTTCTGGTCGCTCGTGCATGCCGCTTGAGGCTCGAGTTTGAACTGTACCATGTATACTCCTGGATTATAATGTGGATAATCCTGTCTAGGAACACGGCAACATGGACTCTTTCTTCTGGTCCACAGTCTCGTGTGAGTTACACGATTCCGGAACAACAGGATGTGCAGGTGGAGGAAGAAGCCCCGCAGGTGGAAGCCTCGCATGTAGAAGAGCCACAGGTGGAGGAGCCGCAGGTAGAGGATGCTGAGAACCCGGAGATGGAGGAGCTGCAAGCAGAGGGTGCTGAGGACCCGGAGGCGGAGGAGTTTACTGAGGATGCTGAGGACCCGGAGGTGGAGGAGCTCGCGGAGGATGTTGGGAGCGGAGAGGTGGAGGGGCCGCAGGCAGAAGATGCCGAGAGCCTAGAGGTGGAGGAGCCGCAGGCACAGGACATCGACGAACTATATGCCGGGGAGGCTGTAGTTGAAGGCTTAGAGGTGGACGGTCGTGATGGGCTTGGCGATACCGACGAAGACGTGACCCAGGCCCCTTCGAACCAGTCAGATAACAACGAGGACGAGGTAGATGATGTGAATAGGGCCGGTAAGCTGAGAGCTGTGGCTTCTTACACCGCGGCTTATATATATACTTCAGGTCTTGAACGCGCTATATCTCGGATGTCGCTCACTCCACAGGCCGATGATACTAGAAACGCGAGCCAACAGAATGCTACAAGGCCTATCCCTGATCCCAACGATCCCGACACGAGCGATCCCGACACGGACGATCCCGATGTGGACGACCCCGATCTGGGGGACCCCGATCTGGCGGATCCCGGTACGAAGGATCCTGGTACAAAGGATCCTGGTACGAAGGATCCCGGTACGAAGGATCCCGGTACGAAGGATCCCGATACGAAGGATCCGGAAAGGGCCAGAATTCCGGATTTTATCACGTTTGCAACAGACGAGAACGGGGAAACGCTCGTGTTATTCATACACGAGATCAAGCCAATACCGGCTGCCGTGTTCGGCGACAAGAAAGATGAAGCATACGAGGACGTCGTGAATTATTCCTACACCCTGGCCTTCAGAAACATGCAACGGCAAGTTCTGGAGCAGGTTCAGCTCGCCTTCGCGACATACGAGGCCCAAAATATCATCCGTGCAATGTCTTTCGTTGGCCTCAAGTTTGTCGAGTATACGTTTTACCGGCACACTACCCCTGCATTCGACGACTTCTCCCCAGAGAAAGGAATGTGGTTCAGAGCATCTGCTGTGCATGAAGTCCTGAACGATCCAAAGCTTGAAGATTTTGTAGCGACTGACTACGCCGTATACTTCAAGTCGGTCTGGACGAAGGCAATGAAGGATGTTCGGGGGAAGGCTGCCGAGCGTGCAGGTGTTCGGTACCTTCAGCGGCAGAAGGCGCGCCGTGCCACGCCGCAGGAAGGACGCCACGGCCGTCGTGCAGCTCCTACAGCTCCTGCTACTTAATTAGATATTGTGGAGCCGCGCTTCAGTCTTGTATTGGAATGATAGCTTCGATATATCAGTAGTCCGCAGATGAATGTATCTCTGACTGTCCGTGGAAACATACCGTGTACTGTAGTTACCGATGTCTTTCTCTTTTTTACGCTTGTATCCGGTCACTCATTGAACCAATTCCCAACATTTGACAAAGTCATGATTTGTGACGTCTACTTAAGGACGACCAGACGTTGATGATAACACTCTGCACAGCCAGGGGAGCCCACAGAAGGCAATGTACAGGCGACAGGCAAGGACGAAGATCGGCGAGCATGAAGATGAGGCGCGGATGCGAGCACACATCCAAACTTGGTATCGAGTATATGCGATGAACGGAGTGAGGAGGCATACTCAGCGAAGAGGAAGTAGCACGTGGGGATTGTGGGCTGGAGCCAGCGAAGCACAAGCTGGTCGCCTGTGGAGAAATTAACGTGTGGCGTGAACCGTGGCTTAGCAGCTTCGGCGTGTGCGGTATACGTACTGCCGTCTCCGATTTGTTTTATGTTCCGAGAGACATTTCGGCCGCTTTGCTTGTCGTCGATGCTTCCTATGCAGAATGCGGTATCACGCTGGACAGGTCCCTACACGAGCAACCGACGGAGGGGGAAAATCAAGCGAGGACAAGCATTTTTCATTATAGGCGCAGGCCACTACCGAGCTCACCTGCCATGAGACCACGCCTTGCTGTTGTCGTAGATTCTTGCTCTTTACAAGAGAAAAGATGGTGCCAAAGCAACATTCAGTCGTCGGCGCAAAGTGATTGGATAAAGTCTCCAGTAATTCTAGCCCAGACGCAGACAGATGACGAAGGATCTACGGACAGTCAACGCCGACAACGTGTTGGCAATGGAGTTGGAAGTCGACCGATACAAGAGCTATTGCAAGTCAACATTGATAAGGGTGTCCTGTCGTCCCCGAGCACAACGGCGTACAAAGACAAGATTAGCCACGAATATTGTAGCCGCAAGGTACGCAACGACCCATAATATCCAGGGCGAGCCGTAGGAGTTTGCATTCCCCATCGGCTCCCTTGAAGGCCTCAGAAAGACCACGGTGAGCGTGGACTCCTCCGACCTTCTGTAGGAGAATGGCTGGTTCCAGAAGAAATGAGAGTCGCGCATGACTCGTCCGGGATCGACTTGTTCCATGAATGAGGCATATTTGCCGTGGGGGTCTCCGTATATCGACGCTACCGCAACGATGCTAGGGTACAGCTCTGAGGCCGTCTCGTTTCCCGCAGGTAGCGTCATGGCGTAGTCGAGCGCAGTCTGTACCGTCGCGCCGGATCCGGACGTATTGTTCCATACATCACATCCAAGGTACGAGCCGAGTTTGGCATTGGTCTGCGAAAGTATTTATAAAATGAGTTAGGAGAGCTCGGGAATCAGACTGACTATCATTGCGGCGAGATTGTATGCACGATAATGATACGGCCTTGTACGAGCAGACTCGAGAGGCTTTTAAGGGGAGGTTAATGATAGGCGTACTGTGCGTAAAAAGACAAACGGCGTACCTGATCACCATTTGCTGCAGTCTGGTTTACGAACAGAGTGTCGAAGTATCTCATAATAGTCTGCCTCGCTCCAATATTGTCGCCGACGAGAATTTGCAGTGCCGCGAGCTGGTTATAGTAGAACGAGCCGTGGTTGCTGGTTCGATGGAATCCTGTTCTAGAGTAAATTTCCGGTATGATTGACGGCGACGTACTTTACTGCTTCGGATTCCAAGATAGCGATCGGTGATTCCTGCAGCCATCCTATGTATTCTCTTGCCCATCTTATTAGCCGACGATCTAAGTCGGGAGTCCAAATGGAGGCATTTCCAAGACGCAAGACAAGAACACCGCTGGCAATCTTCGTCATGCACTTCAAATCGCTGCTCGAAATATTAGAGAATACAACCACGTCTGAAGACCACTCACAGAACGCCTGTATGCGACCCGTTCTGGCCGTCTGGTCCTCGTTTCATCTGTGCATAGTTCAAATGTGGCGCCATCGCTGTATTCGTGTCCAGGAACCATGTTCTGAGAAAGAGCACCGCATTTTCCGAGTACCGAGATGATCCGTCGAGAACCCAAGCGAGAGAATTATAGAGAACGGCATCCGCCATAGCTGAGAAACTACCAACGTCGTTCACAAGACGCGCATCAGGGTTGAACAGGCCATCCTTTGTAACAAATGGGCACATGGTCCAGACTACGGTCCACGCTAGCGTCCAGGAGAAAAACGAACATATGAACGCACTTACCCTCCTCAGGTGTTATTTCCGTTTCGTTTGTGGAGCATTCTGGCCACGAACTGAAGCAGAAATACGCGTCATCACAACTCAAAAGTTGAGTAGCAAAAACTCACTACGGAGACCAGCTCATGTAGTCGTGCTTATTACCACTCGGAGGTGTGATAGGTTTGTTCATTACACCTGTGGCGATGAGCATTGATCGTACCTACTGTATTTTTTTCGAACAACATAAAAAAATACTCACTCCATGGGCCCTTGGCAGCCAGTTGATCTGCCCACAGAACGATCGTCTTCTGCGCCTCTACGGTATTTGGGCTGAAAGTGCGGGACAGAACATATCTTGGATCAACAAAGTCATTTGCATAGCTCGTGACACAGGTCCCCAGTCTCAGAGAGCCTAGAAGAATCGCAACCAAGAGAAATAGTTGACAGAATGAATATCCGCTAGAGACAAGCATGCTGTCGACCAAGAATCGGAACATGACTCCTAGACCATGGGAAGTACTGCACTAAGGTCGTGGATTCGCAGTTTTATTCCCCAGGAATGCCGGTGATGCAGGTGGCGAGACAAGAGCACAAAGGAAACGGAGGGGACTGAGTACTGAGTGGTTTCAGGTATAAGTAGAAGTAGAAGTTCAGGTTACACAGACAGGTACTGTACTGCCGGGCCGCGACTTGCCGGCGCTATATCCGACTCACACCAAATTGAACTTGAACGAACGATCTACAGCCCTCCGTTCAACAAACTTAATTGTGGCCTCGTGCACGGTGCATGAGAAGTAACACTTCAATTGCACGGTACAATGAAGATCAGGTTTTTTCCGAACCTGTACATGCAACCTACGCCTCATTACCCGGAAAATTAAGACACATATTCCTGTGTGCCTCTCCGACGAATCTGCCACCATCTCTCCGCAGCCCTCGCGGCAAGATATATGCCCAGCCCGCTTATGAATCCTATCAGCATTCCCAGGTCGCCTGTACCGCGGCGCGCAATCGGACCCGTCCACCATTCCTGCTGCATGCACAGCACGATGAGGCCTACGCAGACTACGAACGTACCCAGCGCTGCATATCCTCGTGGAAGGTTCGGGTGCCGTGGGCAATCCCATGCCTCCATGACAGTGTATGACGACCATCTGTGCTTGCGGAAGACGAGGTGCTCGACGAGAGTAATAGCGCAGTGCGGGCCGAGCCAGTATCCAATCAGACCTGCATCACGCTATGTTATTGACACAGGCGACACTGGCGCTCGAGAAGTAGACCGACTCAAGATGTCTACGAAGGTGGAATAGAACGTGGTTGATCCGACAATCCCCACGGGTATCAGGCTGCAGACACGCCCAATCAGAATTTAGTTACGCAGAGAAGAGACCGACGAAACACTCACATCGCAGTCGATATTACCGCCATGACGGACCTCGGGACCCTTGCTAGTGCAGGCGCCACGGTCATCAAGCTAGTGCACGCGGTGTACATTGTCGGCGCACACTGGCTCGGTGCAGTGAGGGCCAGTAGCACGAGCAGTAGCTTCCCAAACCAGCCCGCGGGACCGAGTACGGCAGCGATGAGCCCACCGATGTCGTTTCCATTCCCCAGGCCAGCGCCCCAAGCAGGCACGTATGAGGCGGCTGCGGTGAAGGAAGCGCCGAGCATGTGAGCGGGAACCTAGACATGGGTGTATGCTGTCAGATGTCGTGATCAACGTATAAACGAAGGAAGACATACGCTTGACACGATGAACCCGAGATACGAATAGACGAAGATCCGTAGTCTGCTCTCCCGTAAGCTCACTACCACGGTACATATTGAACACAACCACTTACGTCGATGCATCTTTACTGTGGTAGACCCCGTAATCCGGAGTCAGTGTCGCCCAGCTAACATTCGTCGCTGCGAGCGTAGCACCGAAGGTCATGATCGCCGAGACGCTGGCCGGGGTTGGCCCATAAAGTGGCGTGTCGACGAGGTGTTTCCCGCCAACGCCAAGCATCACGACGAATGCAACCACGTTAGGTACCCACACGACTGTCTCGTACCTAACGTATCTGAAAGTTCATACCGCGAGCACAAAGGAGGTCAATGTGAGCGCACCAGTGCAGAAATTGGCAACCACAGAAAGTTACCTGTTCAAAGAGGTCGGATGTTAGAAGAGGCTCCTACTGAGTGTCAGAAAGATATATGCACTACGAGTGACGTGAGCCCGATTATCACAATTCCGAGTGACGCGTTGAGGTGAGGTGAGACGCTCCCGAGCGTCTGGCCACCGACGATGCAGTCCAGGATTAGGTATCCTTGCAACGACAACACATTGAGAACGCTAGGAACGATCGCACCGTAGTACCTTCCGAAGCGCGTCTTTAGCACTGGAAAAAAATAATTCAAAGCAACTCACCCCCAAGTGAAGCGCGCCTGTACCATAGCGCGCGTACCAAGTTTAGGCCCGAAGACAGAGCTGGAAGAGATATTCCCAAACCTCAGGCCATCTCGAGCCAACGAACGATACGACTGGGTACCCACAAGTACGCCGGAATTGCCCAGGTGCTCAGGGAAGATCAACACAAGCCCTGCATAAAGCGGCACGGTAAATCACATACAATATGTCCACAACCAGAATCACCAATAGCGAGTCACGGATCCCCAGTCCGTAGAACGCAGGGCCGACAGTGCCCGACGTCAGCCTGTTGAGGGGGCACAATCAGAAATCCCAATATTTACACAATATTAACGGGACCTTCTTACGTTAAGATATTGACATTCCCGGAGAACCAGATGAGGAACATTTGGTACAAGCGCGGATCTGTCCTCTGTTCTGGGGAGATCGGCGCGATGCTGGCCGATCAGCAGCGCGGATAAGAATGTTATGTAGCTGCATAAACGAGTGACGAACGTACCCATTCGTCTCAACTCCCCACTGCGAAAGCAGGGTTGCCAGCCTGCGGAACAGTCGTCCACGTTTGGACGGAGTCTCGACGACCGTGGCTGATGCCAGTTCTTCAGACGATTTCTCCGCCATGTATGTCAGCGAGTCCGTCGGTTGCAAGCATTCATCGTTCTCGGCAGGAGTCATAAGGCAGGCTGAGAAAGTCAAAGGCGAGTGCAGGAAAGTCGTGATAGTGCTTCTGCATATCTATCGTCTCCCTGGAAGAATGAAAATGCGATGTGAAGAAGCTTGCATCCTGGGAACTCAGATGCGTCTTTCCCAACAAGCCATCCATGTGAGGAAGCTTACACGAGATGCGCAAGGGATAGTGAGACGGGATGCGGAGTCCCAGGTTCATATCCAGCGCAAGCATATGTGGAGACATGAGCCCGCTCTTCTGAAGCGCCTTCCAACGCAAAAAGAATTCTAGACTCGAAGATGGAAGCGGAAAAGGCTGTCTTGTCTTGTCTTGACAGTACGTTGAGTGTAAGCCACAACCGAAGCCTGAGAATGATCAGAAAGCAATATGGATTGACAGATCCAGAATACAATTAGTCGAATGCGACCAGGCCTATTCTCGCTGTATCAATGCTAGTAGTCCGAGGCTTCCCAAAAGAGCGTATTTGAGTTGGGGGAAGTCGTTCTAAGAGCGCATCAAGAGTCAGATGTTATGCTGTGCGAAGTTGTGGCTGAACACGCACCATGGCTATTGTTACGTATCCGATGTATGGCAGAAAGCTAGAATGAATATCAGTACATCATATTCACTGAAAGGCAAAGCGACGCGACTCACCCTCTAACCTTCCCGACGATATGCCGCCGTTCCAACCATTCTAGACCTTGATACAGTTCAAGATCATCGATGTGGTTGTTATCACCCTTCGTCAACAAGAGCTGATCCTGTGCGAGCGGACTGGCCGATACAAGACTGAAAAGACATACCATACATGAGTCTAAACGTATCGACAGGATGGTATAGAGCAAAACGCACCCCTTCTTGTTTGAGACGACATCGTGTGTCTCCAGGACTCGGTGGACAATCGGAATATCAGCACCGGGGATCTTGTACACCGTAATATCTCCCGTGTGATACCGCTGGTCGGTGGGGTTGGTAAGGAACAGCAGGTCGCCACGGTAGAAAGCCGGTTCCATAGAGCCGCTGAAGCCGTGCATGATGACTACGACTCAGCGAGACACGATCACAGTTCACGCACCTGAGTACAACCACTATAGGTGACTCCGTATTCGTTATGAGACCAAGACCTTTCCACATCATCAGTCCAGACGTGAGCACCGAGGCGAAGTTGAGGATTTGGAGAAGGACCTGTGAGTCGATGTCATTGTCAAGACATAGCCTATAGCAGAGAACGACTCACATGTCGGAAACCTAATCTTCGCAATGTCTTGAGCTCGTCGCTGAACATGATGGTGGCTGGTGAGATGGCGGTACTTGGGAAGGTAGAAAGACTGGGGTTGCTGGGGTGTACCCTGGTCACGGTATACCGCGCACGTGGAGGCGCACTAGTGGCGATCGCGTTGATCATGTCCACGTTCACTCTCTTCCACATTCGAGCTACCGTGTTTGTGCGGTAAATATTGGCCTATTGTTCCACTAGACTTCGTTCGCATCGCATTCGTTATATCCATGCGAGCACGACGTGGCCACCAAGCAGACAATCAAGCTCAATGTTGTTACTGTACGCGAACGGAGACAAACTGCTGGTCCCATGAATTGTTGCGGAAGAAGCCTGATGATAAGCTTTACCTTCTAGATTGTGAGTGAGGTCAATACATACATCACTTGCACGCACAGCCAGAAGACTAGTTATGACCGTCGTTGCGGAGGAGTTCTCTCCAGGTTTCGGTATGTCCAATGGTCATGATCACATCTTCATCCCTCCAAAGCTCCGGGCCATCGACATGATTCATGCACTATCTGTTCTATAATGTTTGTCGTCGTACGAAATATGGACCTGGAATATATGCTATCCAATTGGTGCACTCATATTCAGATTGTTTTAGGGGCATATGACCGAGGCCATAGCTTTTTACTCTCTTCCTGGGCATTAATATTGTTGATCCTAGTGATCCCAACCTGGCATAGCAGACCCTACAATTTCTCCTTGTCCCTCGCGGCTATGGTATCGGCAATTGCATTGTAGTGAGCCTGAGACGGTGTTCATAGCACCGAGGCTGATTGATGACACTGAGCATAGATTGACCATGTCAAACACATGTTTCGACTACAATCTTACTACGGTCAAGGGCAGGAGTGCACTGATTATGTTCCGATAAAATACAGGTCGACTAACCGGCAAGCGACGACAAGTTGCCTATCCAGCAGATCGAATGTACAGGATGCCGAATCGTAGTTCTAGTTTGCTTCCGCAGGATGAGTTACATCTGTTCCCGCGTCGCTGGTCGTCGATGTGGAGATATCCATAGTGCTGAATCTCAGCTTGCTTTGGAAGTAGTCGTAGCGCCATGCGAAAATCTTCTTGAGCTCGTCGGTATCCCTGCTAATGCTATTCAGAAGAAAAAGCCCTTTGCTTTGATCCGAGTGCCATCGGTCCAGATTGCAGAACGACCTGGCCTTCGTGATCTCCAAAAGCACAGGCGGGTCAACAACCTGAGTGAAAAAAAGGATGAACGAGAAAAACGTACTGTGAGGCCCTGTGCGCCAGCAGGGGTTCTCTCGATATGCCAAGTCGCCGTCAATTCCAAATGCTGGATCAAGAAGTTCTCGACATGTCTGCACATGTTGGCTCCGATACAGGGCCACGTCTGACTGCGATGAGGCTGCGCAAGCAAGAACGTGCGCACAGAGACACAAGTCGCACAACTGCATGCCCATTCGAGGATCTTCTTGATATTGCGCGAAGCGTCATCAAAGTCGGCCCCGAGTGTCTTGTTTGTCCACCACCGCATGATCAACGAGAACAGGAAATTGAAAGGTGAAGACGTAATGGGCCGACCGTACTTTCGTGCCAGCGTGTGCAACGTGGGAATGAGGGGTACCAAGATGTCGTTATAACACATATCCTTGTCATACCCAGAGGGAAGCATGTCGTAACATGCCCCTGACACATCCATGCGCAGGAAGCAGTCAAAGGCGTCCGCGATGATTGTGAATAATGTCGTCGCGGGACCACTGCGATTAGGTTCTTCGCTGAAGGTCAGAGACACCTGGCGAGCATACTCCATTACCAATTTATTGATGGCAGTTTGAGCAGCCGCAACTTCATCACGAGGGAGCTTCTGCTTATATCTGTGGATTTCCTCGAAGGCAACGCGGAGGCGATCTGGGTGTCCACGTATTGTTTTGAACTTGGTGGCCATGCTACGGCATTCTCGAGTCAGAAATATCCTATCCACGGTCAGGTAAAAGCAGCGTACGCGAGAACCTCAATGTGGAATCGACCTCCTAGTCTTGCAGCCTGCAAAACAGAGGAGATACTCTGACTAGTGATCGTCTTCGGATCATACCTCAGAGACTTCAAGCGCAGTGATACAACGATAGAGCTGGGCTGTGACAGGGATGGGAAGGGTCTGTCGGCCGGGCGAGCGTACACGACGTCAGCCAATGATAGTAGGAGCGGCATAAGTATTTCGCTTGCTCGCAGCCCCATGACTTCATGGCTTGCGCCGTCCATGTTGGTTAACTTGCGGAAGATGCCCGGAAGAAGATCAGCATTGACGGTGCTGAGGCACGTCGTGACGAAGAGCCGTGCGCGATATAGTTGAGCTGGATACGGATTGTCGGGAGAACGAAGCGCCGGAGGCACGGTCGAACCCACAGGTCCGTAGAAGTCCGCAGACACTGTCGCACTCTGGATGAGATCCCGCACGATTTGACGAGCCAGCCGGAGCGATGTGAACTTCATGCGGTGTTTGTGGTAACTATCTGCCATCTCGCATAAGTTCCACGGGTTGACCAAGTCCTTGATCTGCGTTATGATGCTGTATCGACAGACTCAGCACAGCAGGTCCAACAGACAACGGCCACTGCGATCGTACCTGTCCAACGATGGGGGGGAGCCATGATTAATTGCGACCGTCCTGGATGTAAGGTTATCTTTCTCATCTGCCTCCTCAACCCTCAACTGTTGTTGGACTAGCCAATCTAAAGTATCCCTACTTAGTTGCACACCACTTTGGCCGAAGACCCATTCCTGGAAGGCCAACAACCACTGGAGCCGCGCGATGCCACTGGGGTCTCTCAGTATCGCTTCTTCGAGGCTGATAGCGAGATAAGGATAAGTTACACGGGGTCATCGAACATCCAGAAGTACACACATTGGCTGCACGGCCTCGAAATTAAACGATAAAATTATTTTGCGTATATTTCCCTCGCCGAGAGATGCCAGATTGCGGCACGCATCGCAAGCTTTCACGGCACGAATCCAAACGTCCAGGTTCTTCCAAGCGCAAGCCGCGGAACACAAGCTGCTGAGCACTGTTGCGTAGTCGGGCTTGCGGGCGTATCGTAGGATATGTGTAATCAAGGCAGCGTCCTGCGGCGTTGGTTCGGAAGAGTCCGTTGTGCGGATCTTCTCGCAAGCTGCCTCCAGACCATCCGAACCAGTGCCGTATATGACGAGAAGGTTGCACCTTTCCGGCCAAAGGACGAGCGCCGCACGACTCCATTCTATCGCAATGTCAGTGCGGCCATAATGTGCAGAGATAAATCGCAGACTCACGACGATGGAGCGTGCCCGTCTGCCAGAAACAATCATGAGTAGACCATCTATAGAGAAATGGGGGATGAGACGTACTACACTGTACGTATCATGTGGGAAGTCGAAAACTTCCCACTCGGGCTCGCCTTGTACGAGCAGGCTGCCTAGATCCTTAGTGATTGCCTCATGCTCGCAATCGAATTCAAGCTCCTTTCTGAACAGGTTTCCATCGAGGTCCGTGAAATCCTTGAGGCTTATCTGGGGTTCGCTGATGTTAATCATGTTCAGATCGTCGTAACCAGATTCGCAATAACCAGCGTCGCCACAAGCGTAGCACACTACTCTCGCAAGACCAAGGTGAAAGTCGTACCGCTCGGCAAGGTCGGCTAGCACCGCAGCGATCTGTGCGTCGGAGCCCTTCAGGGATCCACCGCGGAGGTCGCGATGCGCATATATGTTGTTGAACAAGTACACAATCTTGTTCTGGGCGCCTGCACGCTCCGCTGCTTTCCACGACACAAGTACACGCCGCAGTTCCTTTATGATATCTGCAGGAACAGATGGTGCAGGAGATAGCATAGTCGAGTGAAAGAGATCAAAGACGAGAGAGAACCGACAGCCATTGAAGACCCGCTCGAGTGTATAAGGGACACCAGTAAACCAAGCCATGACGGTTGTCTGAGTAGCACTAGTTACGCTGCAGTCGTGGCATATTGACAATCCGTTTTGGGTAAGACGCACGGCTCCACCAACAAATCCAGAAGGTAGAACGACAACAAGGGTTGCGAAGACATCGTTCGTCACAGGAACACTGAAAAAGGCTTCAGCACCTGATAATACAGACAGCAAATAACATACTCTGGGTAACGAACACTGAAGGGTCGACAATGATCAACATACGGATGAGGACCATCACTAGAAACAACACACGTATCACTGTCCTCTAGCAATTGTAGTTCGCGCAGTTCCCAGCGAGGCCGGAAGGCCACATAATCGACACCTAAATCTGCACAAACACTCTGTATTATGTTCTCCATCCAAAATTTCCAGGCTGGATTTGATATAGACACCTATTTCAGCCATTGCCACCCAAACATTAGGTCCGTGAGTGTGCAGAAGATTGAGATCGCATACCTCTTGCGCACCCAACTTCCACAACCCATTTACAGGCCTCCTGCTTCCTCTAGGAGGTGGTGATTGTTGAGCGCAAAGCTTGATGGCCTTCTTTAAGTGAGCACCAAGGGGAAGACTAATTATGCCGCAGCCATTCAAGTTCAACACGGGATCGGGTGCCTCAGTATACACGCGGCCAAAAAAGAATCTACGATTGAAAACGGAGTCGTCTTGAAGTATCCACCTAAAATTGGCCTGGAACCTGTTGAGTGCATGAAAGACGAAGAGTGGCCCTCATACATACCTTGAAGTCATCACAAAGGTTCTGATAAAGCTCGTCGTCAACGTTGTTCAGATATGCGTCGTCCGTGTCATTGGCCTTAGTCTCGCCTGGGACTGACATTGGATCGTCCTGAGTACCTTGTTCAACAGCCTCGTAGGCCAGGCCCAGGTCCATCAGCATATAGTGATTGTGCTGACTTTGCCGTATGGACGATGTATATCCCGCAGATGAGTCCGAGCACGTATTGGTGGCAGTAAGAAGCGAAGTGGCATTGTGGCCACTCAGACTCGAAAGCGCTCAAGTACGGTCCTTAGTCAGAATGAAAGACCGGCACGACATGTCACGTCCTGTGGCTTGTGACATGTGACAGGTAACAGTTGTGCGCCATTCATTGACTGCGCCCATCAATAGTCACTACAAGTTACAATGAACACATCTCACACTAGTTCCTCACATGCAGTCAGTCACCTTGCGTCTCTGGATCCCCCGGGTACGAAGCGCGGCAAGTTGCCTCCTGTGATGAGGAGATCGGCCTTTAGACGCGAGGTCAGTCCTTCGCACTCGACTTGACTGTTCAATTGCTCACTGGTAGTACAGGAAAGGCCGGCACTCAGGAAAGCTCCCATCTACGACACTCTCCTCGATCTCTCATCCGTCGGTGCAACCTAATTATAAGCCGCCCGTCATGCATTACGGATGGCCCGCCGACTTCGAGCATCTCATGAAAATTGCGGAGGAGTTGGACTTACTGCTGGAAGTCGATGACGAAGACCCGGTGGATGATTCGGATGACGAAGACCCGGTGGATGATTCGGATGACGAAGACCCGGTGGATGATCCGGATGACTCGCCCAAAGGAATCCAGAGTGTCACCACACCCACTTTCATCCAAGTCCGGACCATCAGTAATTTGTTGAGAGAAGCCGGGGACGAGCTTCCTCCCAGCGTGCGGCAGCGGGTGCGACTTCGTAAGGCCGTAAACGAGAGGTCTGGTGTGGTCGTCTCGATCTACACCAATTATGACCTCGCTACACCCGTGTCTGACGAATTTGTGGAGGGGCTGCAAATCTTTTTGGAAGAGAAGGAGCGACCACGATGGTACTTGGACGATGAATTGTGTTATTGGCGTCCGCGACAGAAATCCTCTCTGTCTTAGTGTTACGAAGGTATGTAAAGTGTAAATCTGTCGTCGCTCTAGCTCACACCACATTGTCAGATCTTCGTCTTGTTTTGGTCTGCCTTACCTACTCCATCAGTTCTCCTTTGTACGTGTATGTCGCTGTCTTGGTTATCGATCATATCATGTTGAAGCATTGTGTGTTGTAGTCCGATATCCAAGAGTTCCATTCGCCCTCCAACACTACACAAGGTATGGTTCGAAGCCAACCCGGTAGAGACGGTCATGTCCGGAGGAATCCACAACGTTGAGACCTATCAAACACTCCATCCATGCGTGAGGACCAGCACGGTACTGCAAACATCCGAACATTTGGAACGGGACACGTCCGTGGTTGTAGCTTGAACGTCCTCCATGAGTCATGATCTTCTACGACCGCCTCAATGAACACATCTCATTATCCCCTCAGCCAGTTGCCTTGCATCTCTAGATCCCCCGGACATGAAGCATGACATGCTGCCTTCCGTGATGAAACATCCTTCATAGACATGATCGGCTTTCCGGTGGCATCTCCCCATTCATAGTCAAGAATCCCCACGACGAGGCTGCGGCCGCCCAGGTCAGCGTCTTCTACGCTGATCTGGAGTTGCCCCAGGACCTCCAGCTCCAGTGTATGCTGGTGTTCTCCAGGGCTAGAAGTATCTGCGTGGGTCGGTGTCGAGGAAAGGACGTTGTACAGAACGAGGGCGATCCGCAGGCCGGCGTTTGCCATTGCGAATGAGTTGACAATAATCACCTCGCAGGAAGCAGACCATCTTCCATATGTACAATCAGCTGCTAAATGAGATATCAAATTTTCACTCACTTGTCTGGCATAGGGTGCCGATGCACACCTTCGCGTGACGGCGTCCCTGTACGACCAGTACATCGAGTGAATGGCCTCGTCGAGCTCCGCGCTGCTCCCAGTTGCTGAGTGGTAAATTTAATATTGTCTGTGACGTGTCCAATAAGGTTTACCTCTTTACAGAGTGAACGAGGGAGCGCCCATTGGCAGCGCGACTTGTCACGCCATGTATGGTTTGTGACATGCGCGAGCTGTCCTCACTTGATTCTCTCTCCTCCGCTGATGCTCGCGTTCAAGCTTGTCCCGTCTGTGTATACTGACCTCTGCACATAAACCGTTGTTACATAACGACTCGCGAAGCGGCCAAAATGTCTCTCAAAACAGAAAACGACTCGCACGCGGCAGTACTACCAAAGGATGAATCGGACGTTGCTGAGAACGCCCTGCACAGCCCGGAAAGCGGGGATGCCGTTATGAAACAAGACAAAGATTCCACGGAAACCAATGCACACGTGAAAGACGAGGGAGAGGGAGAGGGAGAGGGAGAAGCGGAGGAGGATGACGAGCAGGACGAAGAGCCGCTTGTTCAGAACCCATCAAGTGACATTGTCGTATGTACAACTACCATCTCACATGTTTTCACTACTCAATGGATCTTTTCTGTGTAGCGCGACTTCGAGACGTGTTTGGCAGGCGGCGGGTCCTTCAGCGGCACATTCTCTTTCTGTCGCAGTTACACAGATGCACCTAATCCAATCCTAGACCTTCAGGGTACTGGCACAATCGGTCTTCCTCTGAGTCGTCGCGAAGCCGAAGTCATACGCTCGGTATCTCAGCAGGCCCCTTTCGGTAAAGGGGAACGTACTGTCATTGACAAAACTGTGCGGGATACATGGGAGATGGATTCGGAAGAGGTACGCTGTCTGTGTGTCGAGTGCCACGATGTTCATTTGACTTCTTGCTTAGGTCAACTTTCTCAACCCAGCTTGGAATACGTGGTTAGAGACAGTCGTGCGAGATGTATGCATGATCCTGGGGGTCAACATCGGCGCTAGCAAGCCCCATTGCGAATTATACAAGTTACTACTGTACGAAACTGGCTCCCAGTACGTTACAGGTCACTGGGACTTTCTGCGCACGCTGACTTGATATATAGCTTTTTGCCTCATGTCGAGTACGTTCCGCATCCTCCTTGACACTGCGGACGCTGACGTACCTGTCATCTATAGCACGGAAAAAGCGAACGGCATGTTCGCCACCATCATCGTGGTGCTTCCGTCTCAATTCACGGGCGGCGCGGCCCACCTGTCTCACGGCGGCCTCTCAACGGTATACGACTGCAGCTCCACGAGTATCTCGCAGACGACTGTAATGGCCTGGTATACGGACGTCGTGCACGAGATCAAGGCAGTCACGAGCGGCTACCGCCTCGCGCTCTCCTTCAACCTCATCCACACGACAACCGCGCTGCCCGACCAGAGCGGGCTCGTCGACGGCTTGCGGCACGTGCTTTTGTCGTGGAAGCAGCGCCGCGACGACAGCGACGTGCCGGAGAAGATTGTGTACATGCTCGATCACCAGTACTCGCGCGCGAACTCGAGCGGGAGTGCGATGAAGGGCAAGGACGCGCAAGCCGTCGCGATCCTCGCCAACCTCGCGGCGCAGCACGGGTTCCACCTTGGGCTTGCGAGCCTCGTGTGCCATGTCACGGGCGTTGCGGACGACGACCATGGGCGGTTCGAGCGTGATAGGTGGGGCCACAGTGAAGACTCGGAAGACATGCACCAGGACGATGTCGGCATGGCGGAGGTGGAAGATAGCGACACGCACCTCGAGCATCTGGTCGACTTGGACGGGCGTGCGATCCGAGAGACGCTCGATTTCGACGTGGAGACGGAGGCGATACCGAAGGAGCTGGACGAGGCGATCCAGGGTGGCCGGCACGAGAAGCAGGAGTACGAGGGATATATGGGCAACGTGCGCGTTGTGTCGTCTCCCTCTTTTTGCCGTTTCTGATGACCTTACTTGCAGGGCGCGGGTTCGCTCGAGCGCTGTGAGTAATCGCGTGGCTGGCGTATCCGCATATGTCGCTGACTCTTGTACAGGGTATCGCCGCACGGCACTCGTTGTCTGGCCCGTCTGGAACAATTTTGACATCATATACGGTGGCGGTGGGCTCGACGCCGCGTGCAAGGACCTTCGCGCCACGATGTCTGTCGTGCCGACAACGCACGACATCGAGCTTGCGGACTACATCATTCTCAGCGCCTCTGCGAAGACGCACGCGAAGACGATTGTGCAGAATGTATGCGCGGTAGCGCTCACCTGGAAAGACATATCCGTCTGGGTGCGCGCCGTGAAGGCCTGCGACGCTGAGCGAAGCATCGCTTCCTTAGGGGAGGACAATATCCTCAGGGCCGTCTCTACGTTCGGTTTTGACGAGATGAAGCCAATGTATGTCCCGCCCGTGATAACAAGAGCTAGATTGAAATAGTTTCGTGTTCTAGTATCGAAGACGTTCTAGCAAAAGACTCCAAGAACATCGCGAGGCTCCGATGGCTGCAAGGCTTCGAGACGTGGGTTGCCAGCCACGGCGCTCCGGAGCTCAGGCATGCTGTGTCGGAGTGGCTACCTACGCAGCGCTCCAAGGTTCTCAACACCCTCACGAAGCCTGAGAAGGAAGAGTACAAATTCCTGCTCACGTTTTCTCTGGGCCAGGGAGGTATCGCATTCCTAGAAGAAAGGTGCGAGAACTAGACTTATCATCGATTGACCACATCCTGACACCCTCGACGTCTACAGGATTCTGCCACAGATCAAAGCCGTCTCTGGACCATGGTTTTTGCGGGAGTTTGTCGAGCATATACATGCGGAACGTGCGCGGTTGGAGGCACCCGAGGCGTGCACCCGTGTCGTGCGGGACCTCCTCGTAACCGCAGCAGACAGGGTCGATTTCTATGGCCCTGTATCCAAACGGAAGGCACCCCCAGCGCAGTCAAGGTTCCATCGTTCAATTCAGGCACGGGCAAGCAATGAACCCCCAGAATCGTCGGTGCACCTGTCTCGCGCCAAACTCTTCATCACGACATGTCTCGTCACGGCCAACGAGGACCTCCTCAAGGGGGTCGTCGATAAGCTGGTCGACATGACCGGGATTGCTCCTGCGACAGCCATATTACGTGCGAAAGACGTCCTGCTGCCCCTTGTGGTTGTCCTGGCCAACGTCAAGCGCGATTCTGCTGCCGATTGGTCCCTTCCGAATCTCGCGAAGCTGTGCAACACCGCAGTGTCTATTTACATGGAGCACCTCGCAATGCAGCCAAACACGGTCACCACTATGGACATCACTCATGTGCTTCAATCCCTTGTTTTGACAGGCCAGTCCCACCGCGCTGTGTCTGAGTAAGTGATGATAGATGTTCGAAGCAGTGATTAAATTTAACTGACGTGTTTGTACATCTGTAGCCTCGCTCCGAAGGTGGAGGCGATGCCCTTGGATGCACAAGCCACACGCAGTTTTTTCGAGGCGCTCTATAACCAGCGCAAGGAACTCTGCCCTCCCGACTCGGACGGGTCCGATGTTCAGAGTATCGTTAGCAGGCTGGCTAGCAAGTATGCTCGTGCGGTTTCCTTCACCAACCCGCACACATATTATCAAAATCCTACCCTGTCAACAGTCTCAAAAATCATTGATGCCCTGGACTGTTGCTTGCGCGTAGGCGTCACAGACGCATGCGCTGTTATCCTCGATCGAGTGCTGGAACCCAAGGCATCGATCGCCACACTGGTTCCGCTCATCCCAGAACTGCGCAAGCTGGCTACGAAATACCAGAAACCCGTCACGTCCCCGTATTTCGCACATGCCTTCCGGAAGATCATGTCCGAGTGGGTGACGAAAGTCCTAGGCCCGATGCCCGCGGACCCATCAGGCAGAATCGCTTCCATCAAAAAATGGACATGCGACTGTGGGACATGTTCTAGCGTGCGCAAGTTCCTGACGGAGAGGGCGGAGAGAAGCCAGTCGTGGCTGTGCATCGGTGCACCTACGCGGAAACACGTCGAGGGCTTTCTGGAGAAATATGCGCGCGGGGCCGCGACGTGGGCGACGGTGGGCCGCTCGCCGCAGGGCATCACGGCAAGTTGTCAAATGCGTTCTTTGCGATTCTGCGGGCTGACCTCGCATGCACAGGTGACAAAGGCGAACTCCCTTCTGCGACCGGTTCAGTGGCTCGTGAATCGGAAGGCGGGCAATGACATTCTGGAGAGCGTCAGCAGAGACCCGACGGAGCTCCACACGATCTTCGGGACGGAGTACGACACGATCGTAGGGACATTGACGGCGGGTCTTAAGAGCCGGACAAATAATACTGTTGCAGGAGGTTCTAGCGGTCCGGCAATGCCTCCTCGTCCGGCTCCTGGATTTTCAGCTACCGCTAGATTGGACACAGAGCCTCCGAGAAAGCGGGTGAAGACCGCGTATAACGAGAACGACGTGATTGATCTTACATAGGACTCCTTGGTGGATATTGTCTCTTGCGTGCTGAAAGATATCGTTATTGCTTTCAGCTTCAGTTGTAACATACCCGGCTTCTTGGCCGTTATTGGATGTACGGTGCTCTGCGTCACACATACGAGGAGGATTCTGTATATATGTTTGATGATCTGTTAGTACAACCCGGAATGCCACCGTCTCCGAAAATGGGCTGCCTTGCTATCACTCCAACTTCACACAGTGATCGCAAGACGTGGCAAGCACACAGGCAAGAACTCACGAATAGAGAAACTAGACTAAACACGCGCTCTATTGACACGATTGCTCTAATCATGGGCGTGACCTGCAACATGCGCCGCCTTGCTGTTTTGCCACGTATCGTAACGCTTCGCCCACGCATAAATTCCATAACCTGCACGTAAAACAGGATGAGCCCAGATATCCTACAAGCGGAATCATGGAATGTACACACCCAGCCCGATGGGAATGGCGAAGTAGGGGACCTGGGCCGACAGACGCCGGTAACCGTTGAACAGCCAGTTGCTGAACATGTGGTGGGCAGCACGCTGCCTCATCGGAGACATGCCTGTGCAGCGTAGCAATGGTGTGCACAGACAGATACGGGGCAGACAGTATTGGTAGATTGCGCAAACACGAAGTGTATCAGATAGAGAATCATTTTGTGAGAAAGTGATCGGGTCAGAATGGGAAGAGACGCACTGTACTGGATAATCCCTTTCTGCGGCGGGAGGTCGGGGGCACCCCACCACATATTCTGAATGAAAGTGAAGCAGGAATCAGAGACTCCAGTTACAATCCTATCCCCAGAATTCGTATCCATATAGATAGTAGCCCAGTGCCCGCGTGACAGAGACAACAAGGCTTTTACGAGTTCTAACAACACTCACGTAGGTCTTGGCTGGAAGGGTATATGTAGTTAGTTCACCAACTCAGAAACAAGCGTAGTGAAAGGACTCACGACCAGGCATCTCGGAGGCCCTAATAGCTGTCGCCCTCATTTTGTCAAGCTATCGAGGGAATAGATACGCGCGTAGTTGGTTGGAATACGAAAGCAAGAGGATATGGAGTCGGGCCAGGTCGGGCAGGATGAAGTGCTCGTGGCGAAGCAAACAGGCGCAAACAACTTCCTACGTCGGCGGCGACGACGACGGCAAAGTCAATCCCACCCAGGTATGTTTTATCACACTTTACAACCACGCCGACCCTATCATAATGCCTATGGAAGACACAGCTCACCATGATTGACCACAATGATCTCTACAATATCGCAAACTCGCTAGGCGCACTCGCAATGCTCACCGTCGTCGCATACCACTTTGTTGCGGTGAATGCACGGCATCTTGCATCGCAGACTGGGGAGAACTTCGCGGGCCCGGCTGCTCACTGATGGAGTATATCTCTTGATGACGAGGGAACAAGGGTATGTGCGTAAATATACATTCTGGGCGAGCCCCGTATACTGACGGTTTAGTCTTCATAGCTGTTTTTCCTGTCTAGTACTACCGCTCGCTCTACACTCTTCGTATCTATCAGATCGTCTGGCTGTCTATAAGTGTCGAGCAAGAACATGTTTTCATGCCGTCGATCTCATGCATCGACTATCACGGGGCAGCTGAGAGACTGCCCTGCCGGCACAGAAACAACCATGGAAATGGTCGAGCAAATGTGTGTAAGTCATCTTGATGCACGCGCGAGAGACGGTTCATGAAAGGATGTTTCCTCCTACTATTCCACTATGCTCGAGCCGATCATCATGGCTTGCTGGCGTCGATTTCCCAGCCGTGTGCAGCTTTGTCCTGTGTTTTATCCCACCGCTGTCGGATGTTTCTCGGTCCTCAGAAGGACAAGCCGCTACTGTACAGCAACGTTAAAACGTTAA